>PPHD01027710.1:0-11094 GCA_002909625.1 Bambusicola thoracicus
TCCACATCATGTAAATCTCTTCTTCCTTTGTGTACCCTAGGGAGGCTTTAATTCATTAGACCTTTCAGTGCCAAAATTCCTTTCTTACTAATAAAGTAAGATATTACATAGTAAAATGACAGCATGTACAGGCAAACACTTCTGCCATAGGTGACTACTGCACTATGTGCAGAAAGCAGCTGTTACCTTCTCCATGGCACAGTCCATTGTAAATATATCTTGGTTTCAGTTTTCAACACTGTTGGTCACTGCCCTTGATGAAGTTACATGACTGGTTTCATCATCGTTAATGACTCATTCTTGACTTTACCAGGCCAGTTCCCAGAGCCCAACACAAGGACTCTGTGTTGCAGACGTTGTTCTTGAGCTACAGGCTAAAATTTCAGATTACCCATCTCTGGATTAGCCTTCTTTGCAGAGCATCTTGCAAAGCCATCCTCTTTGACCACTAAGTTCATCTAAGACCACTGAGTTTCATCACCAAAATTTATGGATTGTCATAGGTTAATGCAGCAGAAAGGGAGGAGAAAAAAACAATGACCATGTCAAAGTGTCCAGCAAAGTGTCCAGAGATTCTGAAATATTGCCAATGAAATATTTTGCTACCAAGGCACACAGACACAATTTAACATGTTGTAGTTAGCCTGTAATTCCTGTCAATGCAAGCTCCAAGCATCAAAGGCAAGCTCCATCAGCTTTCTCCTGTAAAAGCTCAGGCTGTTCACAAAAGTCCAAGGAGACATTAAAGGGCTCCCTGCTAGCACCAGAAGTGCTGTCTCCATTTCTTTATCCTTAGCATTCACCTGTTGTAAGATCCAGAGATTTACCATTTTGCTATTCTACACGGTGACACGCTGTTGCTGGGATAGTATTAGGCCTTTACTCAAAGAAGATAGGAAGCCTCAAAGATGCGTCTTATGACAGCACCAAAAGAAAGTAGCTGTCAAAAAATGCTACTTTATCATAGAATCACAGAATCACAGAATGGCCCGAGTTGGAAGGGACCTCAAGGATCATGAAGCTCCAAGCCCCCTGCCATAGGCAGGGCCGCCAAACTCCACATTTAATACAAGACCAGGCTGCCCAGGGGCCCCATCCAACCTAACCTTGAACACCTCCAGGGATGGGGCATCCGCAACCTCTCTGGGCAGCCCGTTCCAGCACCTCACCATTTTCATAGTAGAGAACTTTCCCCTGACATTCAACCTAAATCTTCCCTCCTTCAACTTAAAACCATTTCCCCCTTGTCCTGCTGTTATCTACCCTTTCGAAGAGTTGAAAATTAAACTTTAATTAAACTTTAAAATTACGTGCTATAATTTTGCACAGCCAGTTAACACCATCTGCAGCCAGAACTGCCAATAGATTGGGAATGTCATAACTGAAACCAGGAAAAGATTATGAAAGGTGTTTTCAGAGCTCTTCACCTTTTTCTGTTATATGTTATGAAACAGTTTTCTGAGACTAAGGAAAATATACAGACATCAATCTAGCCTGCCAATGTGATTTTAGGAGATTGTAATATAATAGCAGTGATTCATCAAATTATTACCTTGAGTATGAGGAGGTGGAGGTGTGAGAGCTGAAGGGAAGATGTTCAGCAATTACTTGCATTGTTGCAGGTATATCCTGCATACCATTTGATAACAGCAAGTCAAAGTCAGTGCCAGGCAAAATGATGCTCCTGTGCCACTCTGTCCTGCACATCCAACAATTTTGAAAATGTGGAGAGAGAAAGAAGCCTAACTCTTCCTTCACAATCAATAATATGCTCATGTCAGATTTTTTCCTGAGTGCTGTGCAGGGCAAAATTATCATTTACATTCACTCTTGCCACTGCCTTAGCTCATCCCTGCACAGCCCAATGCCCCAGCCCACAGAGTTCCCATTTGCTCAGGCCAACGTGGCTTTCATTTCAGAACCAGGAACACAGCAGAGTTTGCTGAATCCTTCTTGGATAATGAGAGAGAGGAGAGAACTGACAAGATTGCTGTAGAAGTTTTCTTTCCTTCAGTGTGTGGACAAGCAGAGAGCAGCATGAGAGATTGCTGACCTTTGGGATTAACATAGGTTCATATACTGCCACCCTGGGAAAGATCTGTGGGTCGAATTCAGATTACTCAAAACAGTCACTAACTTTCATGCAGAGCAATTTCTGTCTGCCTTGCTGGCAGACAAACTGGAAGTGTGACTGATGACAGATGGCTGATGGTGACAGGAGGCTTTCAGATGCACTGCGTAAAGAGGACAAGAACATTCATTTTTCTTCCACACCCAGTACTCACTCACTCCCACCTTTCCCTCATCTCCTGTTTATACTCTGCTTAGTGAAAAAAAGGCACAGTTCCATCTCTTTCATGGAAGTCCTTCCAGAGCCAGTCATCTAAGACAACTGACCATAAACATTAAGATAATTACAGTGCAAAGTTGCTATATTCTGGCCAAGTCTTGGGTTGTGTCTGCCCAGTCTTTCTGAATAGAAATTTCTTGCAAATTTCATCCCCAGACTGCACTGTAAATATTCACCTGTGGTGAGACTTTCAAGAGCTTCAATGTGGTTGTGTATTAGTCTTTTCCTTAAAGTAAGAAATTCTGGAAGGAAAATTGCTCAGGTGAAAACACACAGAATATACATGACACAGTGTGTGAGAGGAAACAACATGGAAGAGAACAGAGGCTGGCTATGGGCTGGCATCTAAATCACAGAATCATAGAATCATTAAAGTTGGAAAAGATCACTAAGTTCATCTACACCAACCATCAACTCATCACCACCATGCCAAAAGTGCAGGACCCAGCACTCTGCGTTGTTGAACCTCGTACAACTGGCCTCAGCCCATCAATCCAGCCTATCCAGATCCCTCTGTAGGATCCCCTCCTATCCTCAATGCTTTCTCCCAGGGAGCACCTAAAAAGAGGGGGAAAACATCAAGAGGCAACACTGGCCTCACTGTGAAACAGCATAAACAGCACTGTACAGAAAACGTGCAGCAAGAGCACAAGAGCTGAGCTTTGGCTGAAAGCAGATGGTATCTGTGAGGGAATAAACAGCTTTTGCTGGGATGCCCTTGTGTGCAGAAGAGCACTGCATTGCATGCTGCTTCCAGAGCACTTGACTCTATGATTCATTTCTTTGCCCAAGAGAAATAACACAGATGACCCCATAGCTTGGTTAATCAACTGGGTCCAAAATGAGCGATAATATGCATAGCGTAACAATTAGCTTTTGGTGACGTTTAATATATTCATCCTGGGAAAGGTTTGTTTAATAGTTCTGATTAATAGAAATGAATGAAGTTTTAAGCAGGTTGTCAGCTGTCCTCCCCCTATAAAGCAGAATGATTAATGATAGCAAAATTATAACAAGAATTTAATAATAGCTTGCACTTGGCTTTTTAGATTGGAGGGAACTTTACAAACACTCTCTAATTGATTTAAAGCCTCTGTTTATCTTGTGATGCGAACCCTGGAAGCATAAGAAAAATGCAGTAACTGGAGAGACTGTGAGATTCATCACACTCCCCGTCAAAAACAGTGCTCCACTACTGCGTTGGAGAGGAGGAGAACTGGGTTGCTGTGCTGTTGGTATTGGAGCGCAGGTATTTTAGCTGCCAAGAATCCAGAAGAAACCACATCGTTCATTGGCAAAGCTGATGCTCTCCTGGTGAAACTGCCTATTGTTTGTGACAAAAAGCCTTCTATTGGTTTGTGTACCTTTAGAAGTGTGCTCAGGTGTGGAAAAGCTGGGCTCTCATAAAACACAATGGCACTAATATAACTGATGCTTAGCACACTTCTGGAGCCCTCTCTCCGTTGTGAGACAACGTCTGAAGTGAAATATTAGTCATTGTGTGCATGGGGGGAGGGATTTAAACTCAGCCTCCTCTTGATAAAAGTGCTCATTTTCTGCAAAATGACCCCAGCTGTCTTCAACAATACTTCCTCACAGCGAAGGAAAGTATATGTCTGCTTGGCTCAAGGGAAAGTTCCGTTTGGAGTTCAGAAAGTAATTGCTGCACATGAATAGCCCATGTGTGGATACATCTCCTTCTGATCTTTCACTGCATAAAGTAGCATGATGGTTTGTGTCTCACAGAGGTGGTAGCACTGCTGGGCTGGCTGGCAGCTCTTGCTTCGCTTGTGTTAATCTTTTGTAAAGGTCGGTTTCCAGCTTGCAACAGAGCTGGCAATGGAGGCTGCTGGCAAAAAGGCTTTTTTGTATGGAAGCACAAAGGATTTTAGAAAGGAACACAACTCTAAAATAGCCACTGTGGGCATTTCATGAGGACTGAGCTCTTAAATTATTCTTGGCCAAGAAGGGATGTTTTGAGGTCATATTTTGGATGTTTTTTTTTTTATACCACACTTAACATCAGAGTAACAGAAGACAGAGTAACCGCAAGTACTTCAAGTACCAAATATGATAAACTCGGAAAGCAGACTGCTGGCAACCACAGCACAGAGGCACTTGAACTGCTTCTGCATGGAGCCAGCTGCTGATTAACGGCAGCACAGCTGTGTTGCACTGCTGGGCTGAGAACAGGCACCAGCCCCCACAACTCCCAGCTGTGCTAATTCAAGGTCCAAGCTGATATGCTGAATAAATTGATGCAGCACCATAGGAACCACTTGACACGAGTGAGGTTGGAAATCACTGCTCAGTATTTGTTGTGTGCTGTGAGCATCACATGGGTTGAGTGTGTGGTACACAAACCAGTGCTGGTAGAAAAGCACGTACTGCAGTTGCTCATATACCCTCAGAATCATGCTGCTGCATGGGGTACCGGTCTCATTGCATTAAACAAGACACGTTTCATGCCCTGATGACTGTGAGGCCTTGAGCATCACTTCTTTTCTGCTCCTTAGTGTGACCCAGCTGATTCTCCTTGGTGAGCTCCATTCCTCTGGAGGCACTGCTACTGTAAGGGAAAGGGAGAGGGGATAAGTGTGCAGTTTGTGTAACAGACATGCTGACATGAAATCCATACTGAATAACTGGGCTGGTACTTGAGCCATTGTATTCTGTGTATTTCTTCTAACTGTTTGCATACGGATACTAACAAAACGGTTGGAAGCCAGTGTGTCCGTATGATGCTCTGAAAAAGAGAGGAGACTCGGTGGTGCAATTTTCAACATCATGTAATGGCTTAGGTTGGAAAGGGCCTTAAAGATTATTCATTTCCAACCCCCTGCTATGGGCAGGGCTGCCCCCTACCAGCTCAGGATGCCCAGGGCCCCATCCAACGTGGCCTTGAGCACCTCCAGGGATGGGGCATCCACACCTTCTCTATGTAGCCTGTGCCAGAGCCTCACTGCCCTCTGTGTAAAGATTTTCTTAACATCTAACCTCTTCCTTTGTAATATTTTGTGTGCTCTGTCTGGGAAAAACTGACTGTAGTGAATTTGTTAGTGTGAAGTTGTTACTGCTACAATACAAAAGAGCAGGGATAGAGAGATGCCAGCTTTTTGAAAGGCAAGCCTAACTGTCTGGGAACAGTCTGCCACCAGTGCAGGCATGCTTTCTGTGGGGTTCCAGTTAATGATAAACTTTGTGGACATATACTCACATCCCCCATGCACATGGGATGATATGCCCCCAAGACTGCCCATGCATACTTCTAAGTGGCATAGGCATGCTACTACTTGGTGTTAGATGCATACAGCCTGCAACAGAAATGAAAATAAGCTAAATGTACCCGACATTCCTCTTTGGTGGAGAGACTGCACATGGGAGGTCTTTTAAGTCTGTATATTATTGTGAATCTGCCCTGCTCTAGTGTCATCATTTATTTATAATCATAGAATCATAGAATGGTTTGAGTTGGAAGGGACTCTTGAGGGCCATATTGTCCAACTCCCCTGCAATGAACACCTACAGGTAGATCAGAGTGCCCAGAGCCCCTCCAGCCTGATGGTGGATGTCTCCAGGGACAGGGCACCTACCACCTCTTGGGCAACCAAATTTAACAGCATCAAGGGGAGGAAGAAGAATGTCTGTGACTTTTCTGGGAGTGAGAGGTCCCTGACAAGAAAAGGTCGGTATTTGGAGAAAGTGAGAAGGCCTGTGTGTTACCCACTGCAGGAGTGACGCTGTGTGCTGAGAACTTTTCCCTGTGTCTGTGAGGACTTCACACAGGAGGAGGTGTTGGACGTGGCCACCCATTCACAGGTGCCTCAGCTACAGCAATTCAGTATCTTGCCCTATTTTCCTGGGGAGAAAAGAGTCCATTTTTGTAAGAAGCGTAACCTAGCTGTCAGCCAGTTCTACCAACCACACTTCCCCACCAAACTGTCTTGAGTCTGACCTGCCCAAGGCACTGTGATAGCTACACAGCTTTCGTACACACGGCTGAAGGTCAAACACAGTACAGAGAGCTTAGAAGAAGGGATTTCTACAAAATAAAAGGTTACTGAAAATTAGTCCCAAAGTGCTGATCTTGTGTCACAGAGCTTATTTACAAGCATCCCAATAAAATACACCCTATAAAAACGCATAGGTATCTTAAGTGTCCTTAATCAAGGTTCTTTGAGCGTGCTTTTGGATCACAGAGCCAACAAACATTTGTCTTCCTCTTCAAAATGTCCTGCCAACCTCCTTCTTCATGTTCCTGCCCAGCTGTTTTTCTAAATGACCTCTGCACCAAGTCTTCCTGTGTTGTAATTAATTTAAGATAGAGTCCTGAATGTTAATGGCACTTCAGTGTATCCAATCCGCGAATAATTAAGGTGTTCTGTGTTTTACCTCACTCCTTTGGCAAGAAAGATTTGTATTCAGTGCACAAGGTTATAAAGCTTGACAGTTGAAGCTTCATATTTTTCAGTTTCAGAGATTAAAGCTATTCAGAAGCTCATTGAAAAAAATCTCAAAACGGTAGTTGAAGAACTGAAGATCGTATTCAATAAATACATTCAGAGAGGAAAATCACATTCTATGGTGTATTTATGCATAAATTTATCTTTAATTTTATTTTAAATTCTCTGATTTGTTTTTATTTCTTTTGGTTCTTATCAAAATTGTGCCTCAGTGCTGCTTTAGTGAAAACCTTTGATGCTGTAGTCACCTTTTCGCTGGCTTAGGGAACTTAAAATTAATCTACTTTGCTGGCAGCCTGGTTGCACTGCTACATGTGCGCTTCCTTTGCCCTCACATTTAATACTTCATCCAACTTTATTCAAGGGGAGTGGAAGTTTTATATCTATTGCAAATGGAGTTTACTGGAAATGAATTCCTGAGTCTTTATCCCCTCAGCGCATCCAATTCTTTATTGACTGACTAGATACCCATGAACACGCCCACTATCCAGTATACTTTCTCTTGAGTTTAAGTACTTTTCCTATGAACAAGCTTACTGACCCTTATGACATTTTGACTTAGTTTTACACCTGATGCTTTTAAAAACATTCTTACCATTACAGAGCACAGCTTACTAGCAATGAGTGAAAGCACTACAAATGAGAGATGAAAATTCAGTGTATCTCAGAGAAGTAAATATCAGACTTTTGGACCTCATATTGTACGTAACACTTTAAATATGCTTTCTTCTTCTGTGTGTCATTTATTATTAATGAATAGAAGCACTACAACTTTGAAAAGAACACTAAGGTGATTATCTAAAATATTAAGCTAGAAAAATGAAGATGTGATATCTCAGAGGCATAATTACTAAGATGAGAAGCTCGGTGTGAAAAGGGCTGGAAGCGTGGCTCAGAAGTGTTTGTACTTTTCAACGTCATAAGTCAAGGAAAACATTACCAACTGGAGGAACTACAAGGCAACAAAACAAGGATCCTTTCAAACAGACTGTTTCATTTGTGTATGAACAAGAATGCTGTGGAAAAAATGAATTGCGGATATCGTGTGTACCTTAGTTACATCAAAACAACCTTCTAAAATTTTATCATGTGTCTATGAGAAGATATGTAGGTAATTAAAGCCTATCACTGGATTCGGATGTTTTCATTTTAGGATAACCACTATCCAGTACTCCCCTCTGTGTTTGACGTCTGTAATGTCTTACCCTGACTGTAAAATCTTTTAGGACAGGGATTTTTTTGGTAATTGTACTTACGTAAGAAAAGTATATGAGGCTGATCCTATTAGGTTTCAGCAGCATAAACAGCTCTTGACACTTTGCTTTCAGCAATGTGATTTAACTGAGAAATAGCAGATAGTTTACAGGCATTTCTGCTTGTTAATTTGTCTCAACAACTGAAGGTGAATGGTAGGGATTTTGCCATGAGTTTGTATAGACCGATGCATTTTCACTCCTTATTTCAAAACAACTTGTAACAGAAATGCTTCCAAGTAACAGGCATAGGAAATGTTTATGATGTCAGCATAAATAAAACGAGGCTTACAACCTTATGTTTCTATGTACTGTAGTCAAATTACTGACTACATTTGCCAAGTGTCTTCCAGCGTACCTTGCCCAGATACCACTTATAAAGGAGTGACAAGCCTGTTTATAGAATCATAGAATGGTTTGAGTTGGAAGGAACCCTTAAAGTCCATCTAGTCCAACTCGCATGCAGTGAACAGGGAAATGTACAGCTACATCAGGTGCTCAGAGCCCTGTCCAGCCTGACCTTGAGTGTCTCCAGGGATGGAGCATCTACCACTTCTCTGGGTAACAGAGTGAAAACTAGACATGTTGGGGTTTATGATGTTAATAGCTGATGTAAGAGCAGGGAGAGGGTCATTGCCTAACTGAAACATGATCATTAGCAGAGAGGTACCAGAAGAATGCAGGTCTTAGGTCTACCTGAATAGCTGTCGAGCCCCTGTTTTTGGAACATCCCTTTCTGATCTGATATTTGTCCAGGAAAAAGGAAGTAATGAAAAAAAGGATAAGTAATATGCTTAGGCCTCATGGAAAAAGAATATTCTGGATTTGCTTTGAGTGAAGGCTTGGAAACTTGTGGTTTGTCTTCTGCATTTTATTGTCTAATTTTATTTTATGCATTTTCAGGGAACTGAGCAGTTCTGTGGTTTCTTATTAAATTTTGCAAGGAACAAACAAGTACATTAAGATAACTTCACTTTAGACTTTAAATACCCATGGACCTCTTAAAAACTTGCAGTGAAATTTTTTTAATAACTTCTACTGATTTGCCTCCAGAGTCCTGCCTTTCAAGGATAGAAGCACATTAGCATACATTTCACAGCATTTCAATCTCATTTATTACTTCTTAATATGGTTCTTAAAAACACAGTAAGTTGGACAGTCAAGAAAACCTTCTACCCTTCCTCACAGTCATGGACCACCTAGTCTCAAAAAGGGTTTCATAGGCCAAAACTTCAGTTAAAGGTTTAATTAACCTCTCAGTTTATGTGCTGCAGTATCGTTTGGCCATCTGAAGCAAGCACCTAGCTAAAACTCACAGCATAAGAGCGGTGATTCAGTATTTGCCTTTATTTGTTGCCAGTTTTCATTTATAATTTCATTTCCATTCTATTTTGGAAGCGCTGTTGTGCTGTTTGTAAACACTGAATGCTACCAGGGGGGTTGGAACTTGATGATCCTTTATGTCCCTTCCAACCCAAACCATTCTATGATTCTGTGATACATGAAAAATTGAAAGGAATGCACAGGTACAGGAATGAATGAATGAATGTGCTTCCTGTGTGATCTCACATGTGAGAGTGGAGCTAAGGTTAGAAAAGAAAATGTTTGCGATTTAAGTGGATTCACTGAATATCACTTACACAAGCCTTTACAGATATACACATTTCAAACATCTTGCAAACTTGCCCCCCTTTGAAGCATGATTTTTTGCAGTTTTTGTTCACCAGCTTCTGGAGTAGATATATGAGTTCTTTCAGAGTTCTAGTAACAAATGTTGTTCCCTGGCTTTCTTCAAGAACAGATGGTCCGAAAAACTAAACTGAACTAGTGCAGTTGTCAGTGGATTGGTCTAAGTGCTCAAGACTGGGACAAAGCTGGAAAGGTTTACCTTGGGTCCGGAGATTGCTCTGCACTCCATCACCACAAGGGGTAGCCACCTTGCAGGAAAGTGGTGGCTATAGACAGAAGTGGACAGACTCTTCAGTAGGATTTGTTCTGACAGAACAACAGAAAATGGCTTAGATTTGATATAAGTAAAGGGTTGGGGTTTAGTTAGTTAGTTAGTTAGTTTGTTTTTGTTTTTGTTTTTTATGATAAGAGTAGTGAGGTACTGACACAGGTTGCCCAGAGAGGTGGTAGATACTCCTCTCAGATACTCAAGGTGAGTTTGGACAGGGCTCTGAGCACCCTGATGTAGCTGTAGGTGTCCGTGTTCATTGAAGAGGAGCTGAACTAGATGGCCTTTAAGTGTCCCTTCCAACTCAAATCATTCTATGATTCTATGAAAGGAAAAGGGAAATGTTACAAGAGGGGGGATAAATATGTGACAGATACAGGTACCCATAGAGCCTTCCAATAGGAAAAGTAGATTAGCAAGTGTCATTCTCCTCCTTTTAAGGTTCAGGGGATATTCAAGCCACTGCAAGTGAAGAGAAACAATGAATACAAAACTCCACTTGTGATAGTTTTTGATTGGCTAATTACACATCTACTGGTCTAGTGCCTCATTTACACTTAAAATACTGTAATTTGCCTTGTCAGTTTCCTCTTTTCATTGTGCATTTCACTGTGCTAAAATAATTACTGTCATACTTCTAAAGGAGATTACTGTTATTGGGCCTAATATTTTCATGAGAACTTTTCAGTCAATCACCACAGGCACTCCCACTTCCTTCTACTCCATGATATGCTTGTAGGTACAGTGAAAAAAAAAACAAACACAAAGGAAACATCAGCCAAACAATCTATGTTGCTCTTCGAGAAGGAAGTCTTAAAAGCGCAGGAGCAGGCTGTCCTCCTGAGCCGCAAAATGAGCCGGTGTGGAAGAAGACTGGCGTGGATGAATAGGGAACTATTCTTGAGGCTCCAGGAGAAAAAGAGAATCTACCTCCTGTGGAAGAAGGGACGGGCAACCCGGAAAGAACACAAAGAAGTTGTTAAGATGTGTAGGGAGAAAATCAGAAAGGCAAAAGCCCAGCTAGAACTCAACCTGGCTGCTGGGGTAAAAGAGAACAAGAAACTCTTTTAC
>PPHD01027715.1:0-11093 GCA_002909625.1 Bambusicola thoracicus
TGAATGCTATGCACAGTGCTAAGGATTTACACATTTAAAAAAATAACAAAATCAAATCAACAAAACAACTTTATTCATCTTGCTAGTCAGATCAACACAGAAAAATTCTGGTAGGTACCGTACATGTAGGTACAACCAGTGGCTTTCTGCTGGGAAGCAGTTTAAAATATGTGTATTTCCACATGTAAGAATAGTATGATAATTATACAGCATTGTCCATAAACTAGCAATATTAATCTTGTAAAGGATTATATGACTTTGTTAAACTTAACTATATAAAGCAAGGGGCGCAACACATAGTATTAAATCTGTGAAACATAGAGTGTGCGCTCAGTAGTATTGATGTCCGGTGTGGTAGGTGGCTGAATTTTTTGTGTGAAAAATGGGAAAAAACAGTAGACCATTTTTCAGGAGTTAATATGGGTTGGTTTTTTATTCTTTATTTATTTATTATTTTTAATAAGCTCCATACTTTGTCAGACTGTGCAATTTATTTGTTTATATTTATGCATTTTTTAGGGTTGTTTCCTATGCAAATTCCAGAGATGAAGAAGTGGAACTGAAGTGGTTAGTTATTCTCAGAGTTCTATGGAGGATAGAAAGAAAAATCTGATTTTCAACCTTTTATCCTTTGCATCTGTTAATACTGCACTATCACATCTTAATACTTAGTTATTACAACCACACAAATATATGAGAGGCCTGGACTGTGTTTTTACCTTGTGCAGATGTGTTTGTGTGCTCAACGTGAGTTGAAGGTGGCAGCAGTTTAATCAAGTAAGCGCATGATGGGCTGTGAGATATTTTGACCTTTCACTTGTTCCATGAGAAGTGATAACATTCCCATCCCTGTGTGATGTACAAAGTGCGTACTGCAGTACCTACACTGAGAATGCTGTGCTGATGTTGGGAGGCTCACTTGAAAAGAGTGAATTTTTTGTCAGATTTGTCATTAGCAGCATAAAATGGAAGTAATAGCTGTATGTACACAACATGCATATGATGCAGTGTGATGACATTTAAAAATGACAAGTGAGACATTATTTTTAATAAAGCAGATGTGCATTTGTGTATGTGTATATATAAACACATGTTTATGTGCCAATTGCTGGGTTCCAAAGCAAAAATCAGACCATAACCCTATTTTTCATTATAATTAATGTCTCAGGGGCTAGACTTTGTTGGATGATTTTGCTTAACACTGGGCTGTGTAACTGTCTTATTCAATAGCAAAGCTCAGATTCAGCTCGCATTCTGAGCTCTGAAACCTTCCAGAAGAGGAATAATATTTCCCTGTAGCATATTTGAGTGCTGGAGATGCTGGTTGTTTCTTGGGGTGGTAGGAACCACTGTAAAATGTTTATGTAGCAGTTCTTGTGGGACACTGAGTAAAAACTGTCTTTTATTGTGTTTTGCATGCAAGGAGATGATGAGTATGCTCTGTTCCACCTCTCTCCTGGGCTGCTCTGTGCAACAGCCATTCAGGGTGCCTCACACCTTCCTTCAGCCAGTTTTGACCCTTTTTCATCTCCCTCTCCACTCTGTATCTGAAGCCTCTAGATATGAGGTGCAGGATAACATGTCCTTTTGGTCGAATTTCAGACCAGTCTTGAATGCTTTACGCAGAAAGGGAAGAGACTCCATGTGGAACAATGGTGTGATCTTAAAACTGCTGGGGAGAGAAAAAGGGAGAGTGATTTTGATGAACAGGCAAGAAACCACAGCAGGAGAAATTCCAGGGTGGTTGCCTGTAGCTGACAGGAGGGCTGGGAGGTCTCTAACCTGCCATATGTTGTAGGTCAGACCCAGATGATCATAAAGTTCCTCACTGTATTCCCATGGGTCTACTCATTATATAGTCCATTGGGAGCCCTTTGGGGTAGTTCAGGGTGGGAGGGGAAGGTAGTCCAATCCTTTCAGATTCAGTTTTGAGACATTGAAGGGATTCCAGGCAATTCTTTCCTGGATATCGCTATGGAGTTTTTTGGCATTATACCCAAACTAACAGCATGCTGTGTCGTTACAAAATAAAACAGCTACATTTTCTTCTTGGCGTAGGTTTCTGCAAAGCGATAAAAGACTCCCTATGTTGATTGCAAATATTGTAAAGTGTTTACTTTGCTCTATAAACTTGCGGCAGTTCACGCTTGGTTATATTGGACATGGCCCCTTGAGATTTTTTCCATTTTTCTGCTTGTGTCAGAGTTTAATGTGCAAGTAAGATTTTTGAAGCGTGCATCTACTTAAAACAGACAAAATACAACTACATTATTTTTCTTACTTAATGTGCAAAGCATATCTGCAGTGGTAATTACTCACATAAATTTCCTGCTCATTGTGCTCATGGCATGTATGTACAGCCAACTATACATAAAAAAGGAAAAATTCTTCACTGGGTTACTCGGTTAATAGGGCAAAAGCAACATGCCCTGCACAGCAAGTGAACTCAGTGAGAGCAGTTGTAGGCAGGATAAAAGTTAGTTGGAAATCTTGGCCTCAGTTCTTAACATTTACTTTTCACTGCTGGAAAGTTGCACAGCTTCCCAGTGCCTTCATTTCTTCATGTTTAGAGCAGAAATAAAATTTACCTGGCATGCAAAGAAGTAATGTTGTTCTGTATTTCTGCACTGAAACAATAGAATATCTTTGCTTTTAGGTATTTGTTCCTTAAGAGTTCAAATATGAGTTTCTCTTTCTCCCGTTCTAATACTTCTATGAAGAAATTCCCAAACCTCACGCTTTGCAGATGTTCCCAACCCTGAAAGTACCAACTGAAGAATGACAGGCAACTTTACAGTGAGATCTGTGCAATCTCTTCCTGTGTTATGAACATAAAGTCTGCACAACCAGTAATTGTGGTATTCAGAATTTTTGAATTGTAAAGTAAGAATTACAGCTGGCTAAAAACTTCTCAGAAATATTGGTAAAGTTGCCTCTTGATGTCCCCATAATAAAAGGTCAGGGCTGTACTACTTCTGCCTTGGGCAAGGGAGGAGTGACCATTGGCCTTCTACTGTGGGTCAGTGCAGGGCCTCATTTCTGGAGTATTAGACTAGTTGCTCATGACTGAACGTCACAGACTGGACCATAGAGCTGTATGAAAGCCAATTTGTTTTCATGAAATAGTATTGGGCTGTTTAATTTTGCATTGCACTGTAACAAAAGCAAGGATTTTCGAGCTTTCTGTATATGAAGAGTGTACTGCTTGGGAATAAGAGAACCCATTCTGGATTAACTGAATAATTGGATTCCCGAATGCCACTTGCTGTGCTCGTATGGAAGCAGGGATGTGAGTCTAAATCTCTACCTTCTTTCTGAAATGAAAATATTTTGCTTTCTAATATATATTGTTATGGAAGGACCATATCTTTCCTTTAGCTAAATTTTTGTTGGTAGCATTCATTCGATAGCTTTTGACTTTGCTTACCACTATGCAGGATTACTTTCCGGATACCTTTCATGTCGAATAAAACACAATGTCAGGTAGAATTGATGTTTATGAAAAATAGAAATGTGAGTGCTAATGTTCCTACTGTGAAGTTCTGGAGGCAGTTATTAAGAAATTTTAATCAGACGTTAAATAATCAATAGTTGCTAGTTCACAGAAAGTCTTTCAAAATTTTAATTTCTTTGGTTTCAGGTTATTGGAAGTTAGAGATATAATTTTCATTGGGCCTTAAGGAATTAGAAGTCTACTCCCATTGAATTTAAATGTAATTTGAACGCTTTATTACCTCAGGCTTCTTTGAAAATCCCAGCATGCATGGGTTGGATCAATTGTTCCCTTAATACTGAAGGCACTGAACTATGAATTCTGAATTTCTAGTGCTTCAGAAATGCATTGGTCTAGATGGGAAGAGAAGAGAGCTGAAAAACCTTCAGGTAAACTTTGAATTCTTAGAAGACTTTATAGAGGAACTTTTAAGTACCTCATAAGGAGTAAGTTCATTTCATCATTTTTCTTCTTTGTTGTTCACCTTTAGGGTCTATCTAATTATGTGGAAAAAAAGCCACATCTTTGCAAATATATTTTCCTTTTGCTAGTTGCATGATGTAAATGAAAAGTCCTCTGTCCTGGTAAGGACTGATGGTGTGATGACTATTTTCTGTACTACAACTGTAGTTACTATATATATATGCACACAATATATACACTACTACACTACATATATACAGTGTAGTACAGAAAATAGTAATATATATAGATTTTTTTTCACAATACCAATAGAAAAAGTACCTGCTATTTCTGTCTTTCTGTAGACTTATAAATTTGTCTTTGGGCTGGCATCTTGAATTGTTCTGGAAAATATTCAGATTAATTTAATATCCAGTTCCTTTTTAGTTTATTTTTAATAATTCTGAAGTTATTCTAAATTTACTGGGGGAAATGTTTCCAGTGGATACGTTTCTCTGAGTATACTTGTTATCCCTTCTTTTAGTATTCTCTGATCAATAATTCAGCCACCCATCTCAAAACCTTGGCTCAGGCTGCTTCTCAGTTATAAGTTGTCTCCATTGACACCAGGTGGAATTCACATGGGTACACATGAAGGAGACTTGGAGAAAAAAATCATCTCCATTTTTTGTGCTTTCAGTCACATCATGAAGTGATCTTAGAGCATGCAAACTCATTTTGTTTCAGATGAAGTGAACATGGGAGATACTCCCCAGTTGTCTATTCAAACAACAGATACAAACTGGATTTGAAATGTTCATCAGGTATTCATAGTTGAAAAATTCATGAAGTCCTCAGTTTCAAAATGTAGCCAGAATCATCTGTGGCCTGGCAGCTAGGACGTAAGAAAAGATATGGAACAGCATTTTTGCTCTTTTTGCAGCTGGCCTATTCATTATATTTTTGTATTTATAATACAAAACAAAAAGAGGAACTGGCCAAAACTATTGGTTGATTGGTGTGTCTTTTTAAGACAAAAAGCTAATCTGGAAGTAAATACTGCTGAAAACTAGTTTCAGGAGTTCTAAATAAATCTAATGAAAAGTGGGATTAAGTCCTCTTCCTCACTATTGCTTGTTGATTAACTTGAAATTGATTAACTTGGTAAGCACTCTAGGAACTTTTGTGCTGTGGTCTTCTTCTTTCCCTCATATCCAGCCTTTTCTTCAGTTCAGATGAGAGCTGAAATACAGAAATGACAAAGTAAAGAGCCTGATTATGGACTCCTCCATCCCTGGACTTGAAGCACTTGAGCTAGTGATTTGGTTAGCCCAGCTGCATATGGAGGAGCTGTTGTGCCTGGAGGAGACCTGGGTTTTCAGGAGGATTGTGCTGGGTGGCTCCTACAAATCCAGTGAAAGTGGAGTTGGTGGAGCCAAACTCCAGGTTTAGAACTACCTAGATTGCTATGAAAGCAGTGCCTCCTATTTATTTCCATAAAAACTACAACAGATACAAAGAGCACAATAATGCTGTTTGATGGAGAAAGTTCTCAGCTTGAAAACGCTGTTTTTCAACACAGTTGCCACCAGTAGATACACATTTTTGCCAGTGATGAACAAGAGCCTGCATGCCATGCTCATAAAAATCTTCACGGCCGTCTGGAATGTGGCTTGTTTTTCCCATTACTGTCACCACCGCTGAAACACACCACCCATCACCAACAGTGGATGTGTATTCACATCCACTATTTGCTCTCCATAAATGTTCAGCAAGTGTCAATGAATGTCAGTGGGTACAGTTTCTTCCACACGAAGGAATTCAGTGGTACACCTTTGCTTCACGCACATTTCCATGTCAGATGCTACTTTGTCAGACTGCCCTTCTGCTGCCATGTGTCATAGGGCAACAAAATGTAATGGAATATTGGTGAGAAGGTCCAACCTCTACTGCCATGACACCAACATCCACCTCTGACATTATGGGCCAGCATAATAAAATAGGAGGCATTACTTTTGGATCAGCCCTTGTACATAGTCCTTGGCTGAGAATAACATTGTTTTTTTGTAGGGTATAAGCACTTCTAAGTAAATTCTCTGTAGGGAATGTGCCTGGATTGCAAAGAGAAGTAGCCCATAATTACTGGGCAGTGTGATGAGACTTGTTGCAAGGAGAGCAGTTTACAAGAATAAGATGTATTTAGCATAGTAAGAGAAAAACTATGTTAGGCTTTGAATCTTCTGTGATAAGCCTCACGTTCCCTTGTCAGAGTCTATCATGTCACCTTTTAAAAAGTTGCTAAATGTGCTTTATTCTTTTTGTTCTGCTTCACAATTAAAACTAAATCATCCTGCAGAGGGCTGTCCATTTTTGTCAGAAGTTGGCAGGTTTGAAAGCAAAAAGTGGTAATACAAAAGTGACTCATCTTTGAAGGCACATTTCCTTTTGATGGTTAGATAACAGTAGAATAATTAAGTATTTTGGAGTATTTATGCAACGCAGCATATTATAAAGCCACAAATATAGTCTAATCTCAAGTCAAAATTAGGGTGCTTTGAATCCCCCAGTTTCTAGTCTGTTTTGTATATCATAAGTTGACAGCTGTAGATCAGAAGACTGACATGCTCCTGGCAAGGGATGGGTATGTGTGAGCAAGAACTTCCTGTTAGATATTGACCTGGTCACAGTCAGCTGCTCTGAAATTTGTTGTTTATGTAATCTGTCTAATATGTCTAAGGAGCAGTATATCAGAATCAATCCATCCAAATGCCTTTGGAAGATCAATACAAGGATAATAAATCCAATAACTCTCTGTGATCTGCTCTAGTGTGAAGCTATGGGGAAAGCCTTGCACAGTATAAAGATTAATTCTAGTACATGTAGGGTAAAGTGACAAGTGCACTGGGCCAGATCTACGGCTGGTGCAAAATACGTTTCAAATTCATTCTGAAGCTTCATTTTCTGTAATAATCTGCTATCAAAAAACAAATGTCTATGAATATAAATTGCTGAAGGCATTTTCTAAAGAGAAATGGCCTTGAAGATTGCAGGAGGAGATTCCTGCCCCCTATTTATTTATTTATTGCTTTTGTGAGTCTCCTACTTAATTTCTCTTTGGTAAAAAGAATCATCTGTGTCTGTGATATTGTTTTACATTATAAACCATGGTGATTAGAACAATAAGCAGTTATTTAAGTATAGAAAAGTAAAGTAATCTGCCTAATGATTGAGGGAAAGGCTGTTGATAGAGTCTGCCTAGACTTCCGCAAAGCCTTTGACACTGTCTCCCACAGTATTCTCCTGTAGAAGCTGGCAGCCCACAGCTTGGACAGGTACACCCTTTGCTGGGTAAAGAACTAGCTGGATGGCTGGACCTAGAATATGGTGGTAAATGGAGTCACATCCAGCTGGTGACTGGTTATGAGTGGTGTTCCCCAGGGGTCGGTACTAGGGCCTGTCCTGTTTAAAATCTTTATTGATGATCTGGACTAAGAAATTAAATGCAACCTCAGTAAGTTTGTGGATGACACCAAGCTGGGAGGAAGCGTTCATCTGCCTGAACCTAGGGAGGCCCTTCACAGGCTGGATTGCTTAGCTGATGCCAATTGTGTGAGCTGTCATAAGACCAGCTGCTGGGTCCTGCACTTTGGTCACAACAGTCCCATTCAGTGCTACAGGCTTGGGGCAGGGTGGCTTGAAAGATGTGTGGAGGACAAGGATCTGAAGGTATTAGTCAATATTAGTCACAACTGGCTGTAACTAATAAGCTAGTGGTGTGCTCAGACGGACAAGAAGGCCAGCAGCATCCTGGCTTGGATCAGAAATTGTGTAGTCAGAAGGACTAAGGAGGAGATTGGCACCCTGTGCTTGGTCCTGGTGAGGCTGCACCTCAACTACTGTGTTTGGTTTTGGGCCCCTCACTACAAGAAGGACACTGAAGCTCTGGAGCGTGTCCAGAGAAGGGTAGTGAAAGTGGGAAAGGGTCTGGAGCACAAGTTTTATGAGGAGTAGCTGGGGGAGCTAGGATGGTTCATTCTGTAGAAGAGGAGGCTCACAGAGACCTGATTGTTCTCTACAATGATCTGAAAGGAGATTGTAGCAAGGTAAGGTTTGGCCTCTTCTCCCAGGTAGCTAGCAATAGGACAAAAGGTACTGGCTTTAAATTACCCCAGGGGTAGGTTTAGGTTGGATATTAGGAAAAATGCCTTCTCAGGAAGAGTTGTAATGCATTGGAACAGGCTGCCCAGAGAGGTGGTGGAGGCACCATCCCAGAAGGTTTTAAAAAACGTATGGATTTGACTTTTAGGGACATGGTTAGTGGGGATGGTGGTGATGAGTCAGTGATTGGACTAGATCTTAGAGGTCTTTTCCAACCTAATGTTTAGATTCTGTGATTCTAAATAACAAGGCTGCAGGCCTTTTTATGTATTTGGATAATGTATTTGGATAATTAGTTTCCTTTCTAGACTAGCAACACTGTATATCAGTCCTTTATGGGAAGGGAGAAAAAGCCCTAAATCTTTGTTTGGTCAAAGTCCTGGGAATTAATCATTTTTTGTTTCCTTATATTGTGGTAGGTATTGAACTGAGTATATCATCTAAAGATGATGTCACATATGGTTTATTTTCTAGTTGTCACACTAGCTCAAACAAGTTCAGAAAAGAATCCTAGCACTTTTATTTTTGACTGAATGACATGAGGGAAGTGACCTTTCTCATGGTGCATGGGCACATCAAGGAAATATTTACCCATGTTTGAAAACCTCAGAATTCTATTTATAAGATCCGTTCTAAAAACGTTCAAAGACCTGTGGACTGGTTGCATCTTCTCAGATCAACTCCAGAGGCTTTGAAGGTCAGGAATATCACTTTAGCCATCTAGATCTTGTTCACTGAAATAAATATTTATTTGAAAATAAGGAAAAGAACGTGTAAAGGGTTGAAGTTTCAAATTACAAAGATGAAAGCAGATCCAGCATTAATTCATTTAAAACATTATTTTCACAGAGTGTGCTAAATTGTAACATTTAAATTATGGACTTTTTAGAACTCTGGAGATGGACTTTTATTTTGTTTTAAACATTCCTACATTTTTAGTGCTCAAAAATCTGACCATACCTTAACATCAAACAGAATACCCTTGGTCCTCTTTGTTCATATCACCTTACCATCATAGCATCTGTCTTTCATGAATCTAGTTAAGGAGAACTTTATTTTGAAATGAACCAGCCGATGGAATCCAAGTACCATGTTCCTCCAGTTAGTGAAATCTTGTTCCTCAGAAATACAGACTTTACTAGTGCCAGTTCAGGTGGCTTGTTGCGCTGTTATAAATTCAAGGCAACAGTCCTCATCTTGACGGGTGCCCATACTGGGATGCATTTCTGAAGAAGAGAATTCAGACCTATTTTAAACTTCATCTTTAGCCGTGGATATTTAGTGTGGTATCCTTTCTGCTCTGGATGGTGATACTCCAGTGAAAATAATAGGAATAGGTGCCATTAAACCTTTTCCTGCTGGCTTCTTGTTATTTAACAGGAGTCAGCTAAAAAAAATTAAGTGTCTGGTTTTAATAAGATTAAGTATGTTTAAGCAAATTCATTAACGTAATAGATTCTGGATGAAACCAAAATGGATTTCAGGGAATCATACTAGTGAAATATGGAAGCAGGAAAAAAATGCTTGTAAACTTAGTGACTCGCTTCTTTGGTTAGCTGGTATTTATATATTCAGTTGTCTTCAAAGGAGCACTGAGATGACGCCACCCAAGTACTTTTGAAGATTTTATTGGTTTAAAGTAATAGTTTTTAAAATAAAACTTCAGAATTAAGAAGAAAGTGTTTCAGATTCTGTTTTTCTCCTCCTGAGGGGGAAAAAAAAAAGAGTGGGAAAATAATAAATGAAAAAAATGCCGGGATGTAGCCTTTTGCCATTTGAGAAGATAGCACCTTTGTTCTCTTCCTGTATTTCATGAGCTCAGAACTTATCTTTGTTCTCTTAGTTTCCTCACCAGACTGAAAATTATCTGCTATCAAGGCACTGAATTCTGAAGGAGTGTTTTATCAAAATGTTGCACCAGAGTGAATATAGTGGTGGCATGAAAGCAAGGATAGGAACATTTCCTTTTATCCACTGAAGAGATACCAATTTAAGATGTTCCAACTATTAGCATATCTACTTTCAGAAATAACCGAAGATGGCTCATAAAATGTTTTCTCTAGCTTACTAGTAGTAAAATAGGATGTTGAGGGTTTCTTGTAGCATGTGGCCAAAGGCTGAATAAACTACATTCAGACTAGTACTGCTCTGCCTGCTGAACATTTTTTTTAGGCTAGAGGTTCTTCCACGTAATTACAGTCCAACATATCTATACAAGTCTTTTAGGATAAGGTGAGGTAGCATAAATGGAAATTAAATTGTTTATGGTAGTGTAGAAATAAAAATTATTCCATATTAGTGGCACAGTGTTTAATTTCAAGACCATCCCCTCCCTGTGAGTGTTATGTCCTAGGTGGAATGGACAAATTCATCTGTTGGGTTGCCCCATACAAAATATGTGGCTTGGAGAGATCTGTTTCAGGGGTCATTGTGGGCAATATGTTTTTCATACTCATAGTAAATAAAATAGGTAAATAATAAAGCCAACTGAAGCAGGGAAGGATGGTGCTTCCTGTAACAAATTCTTATTCAGAAGCTTTATCCTAAGTGGGCAAAGATCAGATACCAGCAGTCTAACTTTATGTTGTCACTCCCTGTCTACTCATTCTGAAGCTGGAATGGGATCACACTGAAGTGGTGAAGTATTGAAAGTCCAAGGTTCGCTAAAAGTACATAATATTTGCAGTTTGCATACATGTACTTTAATAGATTTTTTTCTTCTGAGTAGGAACTCTTCTGTTGAACTTTTTTTTTTAGTGTCAAAATATTTACAATAGTCATGAAAGACTGAAGTTGGGACTCACTATATAAATAGTGAAACAAAAATCAAAGTGACAAATACTATTCTGAGTTGTATAGATGTCATTAAATCACCTATGCTCAAATAGTTTTGAATGTTGTGAATCTTTATAGTGATTTGTTGGGTATTTACTGCAACTCTTGGAAAAAGGGAAGAGCCTTATGTTCAGCCAATGATGACTTCAGTAGTGTATGCAAATAATTTTTCAGAGTATCCACTTTTCCTGTTTGTCTCAATTGT
>PPHD01027716.1:0-11093 GCA_002909625.1 Bambusicola thoracicus
GGCTGAAAAATTCAGTGGGATTTATAGGGATGTGGCTCTGGAAGCAAACTTCTCTTCTAGAGGAACTTGTCCGAGAAAGGGCAGGACCTGAAGCCCTCACCCCTGCTCCACATCATCCAATTCCACTCGGTATGATCTGGCAATGTTTTGGACAGCCTGTGCAGGTACCTGGGCTACATGGGTGCCCAGATCATTGACCAAGCTGCCAGTGCTCCTCGACAACGAGACCCTTGCACAAGCAGGAAGCAAGCATCCATCAGAATACCTAGAGAGGGTACCTGGCCTTGTCTTTTCAGAGCCTGAACGTTTCATAGCCACCATGGAATGTGATTTCATTCTCCAAAGATTAGCAATAGAAGAAAAAAAAAAAATGCTCTGTCCATTGCACAGATAAAATATCTGATGATTAATTTTTTATGGCATGTGTATCCAGTTATGACTTCTGCCTCTGTTCCTAAGCTCTCGAAGGTAAATGTCATCACAGAGATCAGCTGTCATATATCTTAATGTACTTGGAGGCTAATGTCTCCACTGGAGAGTGTAGATGGCAAGAACGTCTCATTTCTGAGGGTGCTTTACGTCAAGTGCTATTCCACATGATCCCTTCACAGCTAGGTTGGATGCCATGCTGTTTCTTGGCAAGTACGCACTCAGCAGGTCCTGCAGCCCCAGCACTGACACACAGCAGGATGCACTTGCAGAGAATCTAAAGTGGCAATGGAGCGACTCATCCACCTCCTTAAAAACAGCCCCTTTCTTTCCTAAGATGCCACAATAATCACAAGGAGTGCATTTAAATTACTGGAAAGATTTTAAAGAAGAAGAAGAATTCCCCATAACATCCCACTGCTCATCCAAAGAGGGGAGAAGTGTTCTTAATTTCCAGGATAATTAATGCTCAGTAAACTGGTAGTCTTGGGAATTCCTTTTCATCTTTCATCCAGCTCTTCTTGGCTTAGAACCTGCAAGACACAGCTGTGGGATGTAGGCTTTGCACTTATGCCAGATGCCCAGAGTGGATGCCTGTCTTGTAGGGCAGCTTTCAGTCTGCTCACACTGCAGATAGCAGCCACAGCCAGCAGACTCCCTGCCCTCATTGTACAGGAGTGAAAAGCAGGAGATGGAAAACATTTTTTCTTCCGTTTATTTCAAAGGAAGGTTTTCATCCAGATTGCCTTCTTCACCTTCAGTCCTTCTGGGTGCTGCGGTTGCTCGATGCCCTGGCCTGCCCCAGGGACTGTCTGCAGCACAGCTCTGCTGCCCAGCCTGTCCAACCTGCTCCCCTATTGGGTGTTCATGAGTTTCCTTCTTAACACAAAACCAAGGGAACCATAACCACCAGCCTCATCGCTAGGTGCCTGGGAGCAAGTGAGACAAGTCAGGGGAGGGGGTATGCTTCTTGTCTTTTATGGTGTCCTCCCACGCTTTCATTACCCGTTTTTTCTCCCATTAAGCTCATATTAGTTTCTGGCAAGTCTAAAATGGCAGACAAACTTTTACGATGGATTAAGAGCCTGAGACACAGCAGCAGTCCCACCAGCCTCCTCCTGCAGAGCATGAAAGCCCAGAGGAAGCAATCCTGGGTGCTCTTAGCAATGGAGCAGAGGTCACGCTGGGTTAATCCCTCAGCGTTAAGGGCAGCTGCATTGGTCACTCAGTTATTTCAGTGTGAAACCAGAGAACTTTTTAAAAGGCAACAGGTATTTTCTAAAGACAGCGCTCAAAAATATCACGCGTGATGTGCTTCCAAGCAAAGCTACGGGACTGGGTTATTTAAGCTGAAGGAATGACAGTTAATTGGAGTCTCTCCACTGTGACAAGTGGGGTCACAGCGATGCAGTCAGTGTGCCCACTCCAAAGGACTGTGACAGCCTTTGTGTACCTATCCTGTGTCCTTATCTACTCACCTGCCCCGGTAACTTTCTGTTTTGCTTATCATGAAGACCTGCAGAGGTTCTCCTGATCCCAGAGTGGCCAATTGCATTTGCCTTAAAGGATTCTGACTGGCATCACTGTTTCTGATTGTCCTGGCTTTATTGCTGGGAAACAATGCCATTTATGGCAAAGGGCAGATGAAATCATCATTAGGAGATGGCACCTTTTAACATCCTGCTATAAAACAGGCTGAAGGAGAGAAACACTGAATCATCGTGGTGATCACCTCCTTCTAACAGGACCTGTAGGGCTTAAAGGGAGGGATTCACCCCAACATCACTCCTGGCACATGGTGTCTGAAGGGGACAGTGTCTCATCCAGAAAACTTTTGCATCACCTCTCTTATCATTTGCCATGGGGTCTGCCAGGAGGTTGCCCACGACTTGGTCAGTTCAGTTCCTGCATTGCATACTATGATGCAACAGGAATGAGATCGAAGCTCTGCCAGAGGAAATGTTGTTGCTTCCTCCCTTGGCCTCACGTGGCTTTTTTCTCTGGAGACGGCTGCCCACAGCCCCACAGATGGGTGGGGAGGGAACTGGGCTCCCCCTGGGACAGCAGGAAGCAATGGGTCCAGGCTGGCACCACAAACACATTGCTGAGAGCCCCTGGGACATATTCACGGGTTGGTAGGAGACCCACGCAGGGAACATTTGTCATTCGGGCTGTAATGAAAGCACTTTAGTTAAAAAAAAAAAAAGCAAGCCAGCTTTAAAAAGAAGCATGAGATGGATTCATTCCAGGATTATTCAAATACCTTGCTTTGGGGGAATATACTTCACTTCTCTTTTAACTTTAATATCACATTAGAGACTGTTCCCTGGGATGGTGGATACTGTATGCTGAATACTTTATCGCCAGACTCTGAGAGCTACTGAAGTGTTTTGGATAATAGAAATGAATAATGTATCAGACATTCATTGCCTACCAGACTGATTTGTTTACTAATAATTTAGTTTAAAGTACATTATTGTTTTACTCCTCACACGCTGATTTACTTCCAAACAGTGACTGAACAGATATCATTACATTAGAATAATTTTTAACTCTAAAAGTATATTGTTTACAATTTGCTCCTTAGTAAAGCAATTGGTCTGAGCTGCATCTATTTGTCTCTGGGGTTACGGGTCCAAAATGATCTTCAAGCTGATAATTTCTGGGATGTCTCACGACTTGCTTTTGTACCCAGGGTCCGTTCCAGCCTTGCTGTTAATTAGCTCGTCAGGAGAGAACATCAGCAGAAGTGAGACGAGCCCTCCCAGCAGCAATCACGGCTGAGGCTCCATGCTGAGCTTTTCCTTGGAGGGCGACTCTCCTAATCCTGGGAAGAATATCAGCTCCATCATTCAGTATATCTGTGCACAGTTTTGCAGTGCGGAACGAGTTATGGGTAGATCCTTTAGCAGATTTTGCAGTGGTCCTGTGTAACTCTGTTGTGCTCATAAAATTCGGAAGCAGAATAACTCAAGCTCTGAAACCTTCCTCTCTAGTTAGAGCTTGATGGAATGAACTGAATATGCTGTAGCTGAAGAAATGTGGCTAGTTTTAGGCAATGCTGCTAATAATCGCAGCATCTGTTTGCAGAAACTTTTGCTGTTCATTTTTTAGTGACACCATGAAGGCAAATATGTATTATGCCCTCACACATGAGCTTCACGTTCTGCAGAACCGAAGTTGCTAAGTGCATTCCTAACGCTCGCGTGTTGTTTGGAAACAGATAATAGGATCTATGAAGAAAGGTGAACAAACTGGGGATTGTCAGTACAAAATGGAATGGGTGGGAGAAGAGGAACGATGCGGTAGTATTCTTGGAAGAAATGACTGCTGCAAAGAGAGAGACTGATTGCCTTCCATGTATGTAGAAGATAGGAATTCATGCATATAAAATGAAGTATAAAATATTCACTTTACTCATTTAGGAGCTTTAAATAGAAAAAAAAATGTGGGTTGTAGAGCACTGGGGTAGGTTTCTATTGCAACAGCAATGTCTCCACCTTGGGGGGCTGCAAGAAGCACTGGGACCAGCAGTTGTGGGGTGGGGTGAGTTTGATTCTGCAGGGCTGGGGGCTGAATGGCTCAGCTCCAGACTCTGCCACTTCCCCAGATTCTGCATTTATGGCTCAAAAGTGCAGTGCTGCACTATGAAGCTGGAGCTGCTGCCGGGCATGCTCAGCCTCCATCACAGCACTGAGACTTGGTTTGGAGGAGAGAAAAGGTCACTGCTATGCAGGCTGGATCACCTTTAGTCAAGATAAATGGGGGCTTGTTCTAGAGGTAGGAAAAGGATGCTTGTTCTAGCGGTAGGAAATTGCCATCTCTTAATTTGCTGCAAAAAAGAAACTGAGGTTTTGCAGACCCTGAGAGTTGGCTCCCCAGCAGTAGGAATGCATGTACATCCCCCAAAGAGAAGATTGATGCCAGCTGTTGGACTCCAGAGAATTTTAGCAGGCAATCTCCTGTTTATTTTCTTTCCCGTTCATGCTTAGAGAGGTTAACAGTATCAGAGAAGAGGAAGCCATCCTGACATTGCTCTCAGGGATAAGAACTGGGAAAAGATTGTACAGCTTACAGGATGAGAGAGAAATTAAACCGCAGCGTACAAAAACCCAATATCCCAGCTGCAGGCTCATCCACTAGGTGAAACCAATCTAATTTGTTGGTCTCTTTATTCCAGAAGCCTCCTGAGACCTTGGAGTAAAAGAAAGCAGCTGCCCAGAGAGGAAAGAAAAAAGTTTTCAGCCTAGAGGAGCAAAGGGTATGTCACATTTATTTAAAAAGAGACAGAACGGTGAAAGAGAAGGCAATCTTGGGTGCCTTCAAGCAGCGCCACGCAGATCCTGACAGATAAGCCTGTGTTGTCAGAGCTTCAGGTTCCCTGAAACAGTTCTGATAACGCCGGTTGAGAGCTGTGCATGATGGCAGTGGGAGGAAAGCCTTGGGGCTATCGTTGATCCAAATGTAGAGCAAGAGCTGGAACAGCAGCTCCCAGCCTATGGCTCACAGCCATCAGAAGTCTGCAGGGACCTTCCTGCTTCGCTCCCAGCAGCTGCAGAGGAGGAACCTGCAGCCCACCAGCATGGAGCGCGAGCACTGTGCTGCTCATACAGACAGAGGGGGTAAAGGGGAGAAAATGCATTGCTCAGGGGGTGAGGTGGGCAGGAGGAGCAGCCTGAAGGAGGAGGAGGGACGTCGCTTGGTCACCAGGTGCCTGCAAAGGGCAGTTGTCCATGGGCCAGCTAGTGGAAGGGAACTGAGATTAAAGTGCTTTAGAATATGAACATGATTTCCTTAATACCTTGAGAAAACATGCTGTCCATCTACACAGGGAAAGAGGGCTGGCTAGTCAGCTGCAATTGGCAAGTTTTCGTAAACACTTACGCTCCTGGGAACTGTCATGAATATTCCGTCAGCGCAAAGGAAGGGATTCACAGTCTGCCCCCCAGACATGCACGATTTTATACAGCAAACTGCTGCAGCTCTCTTAGAATAGCCAAAGCCTCAACAGGATTATTCAACAGCATTAGTCACTGTGCTTTCACTCCAAACTGTACTTCCCGGTACAGCCAACGGCTGGGCAAGAGCAGCCGCATCGTGTGCAGTGCCCACTGCTGTTTGCCTTTGTTGAACTTGGTGCTCTTCTACCTGTTCTCCAGAACAGCAATTGTCCCCCCAGAATTACGGGGAAGGCACTCCAAAGTCAGTGCTCTCGAGGAGAGCGATCTTATTCTGCAGTCCCTTCAAGAACCTCAGTGCGCTTCTGTGCAATTTAAAACATCAATTAATACGATTATTTCTAATTGAAATGTAGTGGAGTCTATATCCTGTGCTTCAAACTTTGCACAAACTAAAATTTCTGGTGCCTGACCTGCTCGTATATCTAAATATCTCTTTCCTCATTCGTAATAGAGCCGGTAGAATTAATACATTATTCAGTGATTTAGTCCTTCCATCCATGATCCAAACCCATTTTCTGCAAATGTATTCATTGCTTCCTCGTGTTTGTTGACTTGTTATGTGAAGGACATTCAGCCTATATAGAGCATTAGGGAACATTTTGCTTTGTTTGCAAAATGTTCTCCGTGGTGGGGAGGTCATTGGAGTCTCAAAGTATTGTTCCCACCACCCAGATCTTTTTAAATGAAGGATTAGTGAATTGCAAATGCAGATACTTAACACCGAGTACTAGCTACAGAATATTGAATAGTAAGTAGGAAGTCCTGCTTCCAGTTCAAGAAATCCTCATTGCCACAGAAATGTCAGCTTGGCTTTCTTTTCTGAGGTGAAGTTGAGATTGTTTCCCAAAGGAAGGGCTGCGGAGGTGAGCAGCCTGAATTCCCCTTAATGCCCGTGGCAAATGGTGGGATTGCACAAAACCCCACATCAAGTGGGAACTTTTCATGAAGATGCCTTCTTTTCATGAAGAACCTTGATGAAGATGCTTGTTATTCAGGCAGTGCTTGCATTACGGCTAGCTGGAAAATCCCTCACATTATGGGGTATCTCACATTCGAGGGCTGCCCAAGGAGAGCAAGAATGTAGAATTGCAGCCACTTTGCTCACGACAGCACTGAAACATGCTCTGAGCAAAATCATACCCTGGCATGATCCCCATGGTGGAGCTGAGTCCTCAGGAGCTCCTGACCATGGCCTGAGTCTTTGCTGCCCATGTGCAGGGAGTGCTGGCAGGGCTGCACTGGAGGCCTGCAGGGTGTCTGGGTGCTGGGTGCCCTCCTGGCACCCTCTGGGTAGCAGAGCAGCCCCGTCCTGATCTGTTCTCCCAGGGAACACCCGGCGGTGGCAATGAGGTCCTGGAACTTCACCCGCAGCCCTGCCCACCCTGCTAAAGAAATCCCAATCGATATCTCCATTAGAGAGTTACTGGAGTGGAAGCAATTTGGCCCGGTGTAGTTGCTGGAGGTCTGTTCTTCATCCTGCTTCTGGCTGCAAAGGCTCTTAGGGTGAAGGATTTACAGCGTTTTGGAGAGACAGGGTTATCCTTCACAAGACAGGAACATTGACAAGCTGGGCCTTTTCATCTTCATTCCACTCCTGAAATCCCTCTTGATTCATTACAGTGTGTCCTTCTTGTTGGTGTAATGAAATATAAATGTTTATGTTGATATATAAAGATAGCAACATTGATTTTCTTTTCTGCGGTAGATTTGATTACTATCAAGCTCCCAAAGCCTTCCTGAGCTCTTTTTATTTATTTATTTATTTGTTTTATTGCAACACCTTTTCAAACTCACAGCGTTTTCCTAATTGTATTTTCTGCTGAGAGGAGCACAGGGAAGAATTGAGGGGGGGATGCAGGTGAGGTCCCAGAAGGGGCCATTTTGGTGTGTTAAAATGCTCTGATTTTACTGTGCTTTGCAAATTACATATTAACTTATAGATGACATTATAAATACAACACTGCGAGCAAAGTTCTTTCATATTTATTACAACTTTCTCTAGATTTTCATCTCGTCGTATATCCCCGGGGTTTGGGAGGTTTGCTGGTGTTCTGACACTGTTTGTATTCCTGTTTCAGCGTGTGGTATCTTCAATATATTTGTACTAATGAATGAATGATCAGGTGTGGTTAAATGTATAAGTGCTTTAAATATGCTCAAAAACAAGGCCAGCTTTAGCATTTAGACAGCACGTTTGTCTCTCTGTGTTCAATCTGTGCTGGTTGTGAACCTGAGGAGTAATCTCATATTGGAAACCTTTGTGAGAACGAAAGCATTTGATATCTAGAAGCACATTTCACACCTACGCCAAACTCAGCCTTTTACATGCCCTGCCCTGGTCTGTAGAATGGGAAAAGCATAAAGCAAAGCAGAAGCTGAGATTATACTATTGTACTGCAAACCCTCCAGATGCAAAGGTACCAGAAAGCTGAATGGTGGTACTCCAGAATTGTGGTGCTCCAGAATAAGATGCAGAAGTCACCCAGAGAGCACTGGGATGATCCTGGGGGTTGGTGGCCCTGCCTGTGGCAGGAGGTTGGAACTCGATGATGCTCGGGATCTCTTCCAACCCAAGCCAGTCTATGGTTCTATGATTCTAAGTATCTCTTGCACAGCTGCTCTGTCCCAGGTGCTAAGCTGGTCCTACAGCAAACAACTCTTTTTTAAGCTGCTCAGAGTTAATTGATTTACTGAGACAGAATGTTAATTATGATGGGATCCATGAAAAGGCTTGTAGCTTCGTTCCTTTTTTCTTAATGAACAGCATTCTCCAATTAATCTTGGCTTTGTTGTGAATGCAGGAAAGATTCTTCCTAACTACCAAAGAAATTGATTTTTCAGGTTTCAGTGTGTTTACGTTCAGCACAACTTCACCATTCCCTTTTGCTGACAGAAGGGATACAGATGAAATTGGAGCAGGCTTCCCCTGGGGGTGATCGCGTAGTGGCTTAAACATCATCTTCCCACAAGTGCCTGGAACTGCACATTTCAGTGAGTTTTGATCCAAAAGGTTTAAGGAGCACAGATTAAATTCGAGTGTTTCTGGAAAGATCCCGCATGAGCTTCCCTCTGGACAAGCAGTAGATGTGCACAGACACTGATCTGAAGGCCAGGGGTCCCTCTGAGCTCTCCTCTGGTTACGCACGGCCACGTGTCATTACTATGGACTGGAGGCCAGTTCCTTGCTACTTTCTCTCTGTTAACGGAGATACCGAGTGTGATTCCTCAGCTGACATACCTACACAGTACCATTGTGCAGATATAAGAGGCACAAGGAAGCGATGGAACCCTGAGCCTTCACATATGCCCTGCCATGCCTGGGCATAAAGCACGAGCAGCCCCGAGCTGAGGCTTGCACAGAGTCAGCCCTAAAGCCCTCCAGCTGCAGATCTCATGGGCTCCGAGCTGCTCACAGCCATTCGGACTTCAGCAGGTATGTGTATATCTGCAGGCAGAAGAATGGTGATGGTTCCTGGAGCTGTGCACCCTCAGCATCCATTGGGGAGGTGACAGTCTGGCATTCCAGCTCCGGAACAGCGAACACCTACACGCCTTCACAGATCTAATCCTAAGCAAACCTGCACATTCTCACTTCAGTTTCCTCTAGGACACTTCTGAATCCTAGATGAAAACTCATTCAGCATTAAACACTTTGTTAGCCGGATTAGCCAGAGGGGATGCTCATAATTACAGCGTTGTTAGGGCTGCTTTCCATTTAAAACCATTCTGTTAGAGATGCTTTCACACAGAGACTCTTGTAATTTCCCTAGCAGTGGGCTGGGTGTAACTCCTTGTTAAGCTGATAGATGTCTTTTTCTATAAATTCAATTACTGGCAGAAAATCCACTAATACAAAGGGCATAATGCAATTATTTGGAATTGATTTCTTATAAGCTTATGAATAGACATTTGGGCGAGTTCAAGTTTGCTGAGTGAGTTTATAGTAATAACTGTCACGTTTTACATTAGCTTTCATCCCAGGGGACTTCAAACCACTTTGCAAATCCTGAACGTGCATCTCTAAAGAGTAAGCATGGCCCAGTGCCCATTTGTCTTTTGCTTGGGAAATCTGCATTTTATTCTCCCTCACCACAGCCTTCCAGCATAACCCTTAACAAGTCTTCAAACCCCAGCTACAAAATGAGCAAAATGCACGTTCTCCCTGCAGGGAAGCCCGAGCAGACACAGTGTAATGATTGGCAAAGCTAAGGAAGTACAAAGCGAGGTAGAAGAAGTCCATTTGAATCAAGGCGAGCTCTTAGGATGAGTCCTTGAGGGTGCAACGCTCCTGATTGCATGCCTGGAATGGTGTAGGCTCTCAGAGCACCAGGCAAGGAAGCAAAAGCATGGCAACCAAAGGCCAGCTCTGGCTCAAAGGCTGAAACACGGCTCCTTGGCAGTTCAGTAATGATTGTTGGTGGAGAAACTTTATGTCATTACTTTGCAAAGCTCCGAAGGTATCCATAGGCAAAACCTTCAGAAGGCCATGGGAATGACGTGCTGCGAGAGGCCTTAATGAGGCTGTGCATGTAATTGCTGGCCTTTTCCTGGCCCTATGGTGGGCAGAGATTGCATTAAAAATCACACTAAAGCTGAGGCACTGAAGTTGAATTGGGGCGTGTACTCCCCATCCAATAAATATATTCAGTATGTCTGGAAGGAACAAGGAGCCGTTTTTATTTATTTTCTCATTTGAGTCTAAGATGAGCTTCATATAAGCCAGGAGGAAGGGCATAAGCACCGACAGCCCTGTGCTGAGATAAACCCATATCTCATTTAGTGTTCCCAACATGTGGCACTCTGGAGTAACCTTTTTTTTTCCTTCCCAGTGTTGCAATGGACACAAAATAAACCCAACCCTTCTTAACTTATGTTGGCATCATCTCACACCATTGGAAGAACGATCCTCACAGTTTGAAGAGGTCAGATAGTAACTAACGCACCAGGTAATTGCACCAATCAAAGCATGTGTGTATTACAACATTAGGCAATTATTAAATTAACAGATGGCAGAGGCTTCTCAGAGCTCTGTAAAAATGGATCTGAGCAGCATCCAAGTGACAAAGGGAAAGTCATATGAGTGCAGGCATAAATCTGAATACCACGCTCAGTCATCAGCATGTGGACATTCAGGCGGTGAAAGCGGTGGCAATAACAGAGGAACCCGTGGTGATGGAAAATCTGTGTGTTTCCTTCAGCCTGCAGTATTAGTATCGAATTAGCCCCCAAAAGGTGATTTGTATTGTTCCCCAACTCGCAGCAAATCTGCTAGAGGAAAAATAGTGTGGGAAGACAGAGAAAGAGAGGAAGGTGGACTCACAAAATGGGCTGAGGTGCACAGGATCCCTGAGCAGAGCAGGTAGGTTGAACCTGTTTGGGATGGGGTGGTTGAAGAACTCTCTGACACATAGGATCATAGAATGTCCTGGGTTAAAAAGGACCACAATGCTCATCTAGTTCCAACCCCCTGCTATGTGCAGGGTCGCCAACCAGCAGACCAGGCTGCCCAGAGCCACATCCAGCCTGGCCTTGAATGCCTGCAGGGATGGGGCATCCACAGCCTCCTTGGGCAACCTGTTCAGTGCGTCACCACCCTCTGGGTGAAAAACTTCCTCCTCACATCCAACCTAACCCTTCCCTGTCTCTTGTTCTATCGCAGTCCATCCTCATAAACAGCTGTTCCCCCTCCTGTTTATACGCTCC
>PPHD01027717.1:0-11093 GCA_002909625.1 Bambusicola thoracicus
TTTACAATATGAACTTTATGATTTCAGTATATTTTTCTCTGCTGCAACAAATCACTTCTCAAAACTTCCATTGAATCCCATTGGTATGCAAATTTCATCCTTACTGTTACATGGGACAAACCCAATTCTTCCATGGCTTAAACTCATTTGTGAATACTGGGAATTTTACTAGTGCACTTCCAGGAATCAGCACAAGAGGTCAGCAGACCTTGTAACGAAGGCTCATCATTGGATGCCACTTCATTTTCCTTTTTCTCTAATTAACACTAAAATAGCACTCAGAATAGATCAGTTTTACATAAAAAAGAATTCCTGATAGAGATTGGCATTTATAATTAATAGCTAGCTAGCTGAAGTGCTAGCACTTTACTTTTAAGTGCTCCATTATTAGAATTTCTCCTGAAATTCATTGTAATAACATGATCACAAAGACACCATTCATCTTTGATTTAAAGCAGTGCTGTTGATGGCAATTCAAAGATCTGACCTACATAAGAGTGTAAGAGCAAGGCCATGCTTTAGTACTTGGACTTGGGAGTTACAGGAGACTTGTTCAGTGTGATGATAGCACTCCGATACACAGCTGAGAACAAGATGATGCTCAAACTTCCCCTCCTACAGAAACCTTTCCTGACTTACTAGTGTTGTGTTGGAACCATCTCAAAACCTGTGGCTAGCTTGTATGTAGACATATGAGTGCATTCTCAAGCCAATGGGATTGCCTCTCTACGATCTCCAAATTCACTGACAGCAATGGGGGAATTAACTAGCCCACTAGCCTGCTAATGACTGTCTACTTAAATCTGCACATTGCTTAAAATTTGTGCGAGATTTGATTTTGCTGTCCTCAAGCTGTGAGACATTTGGAACACTCATTTTTGCTCGTTTCTTTGTTTCTATGACCACACAACCTCAGGCAGTTAACAGAGGTGGTCAGCAATTACCCCTGAAGTGTATGATCTACTCTCTTCAAGACAAATAGACATGGCAGCTTTCAGTATCTAAAAGTCTCCATGGTATCTTGCAACCCAAACAGACTTGCTCTGCCTGCTTTCTACACCACTAAATGTAAATCATTTCTCAAAATATGTCACTGTTTACAAAGTGGTGAGCTAGAGCTAATAAACCCTTCTGGGAAAATGTGTTTATATCTTACACCCATGATTCCCTAGATTTAGGAAAACACCACGTAAAAAGCATAAGTTATTAAATGTACAAGGCAGTCAAAAATTGGATAAGACATATTTTCATTCTATAATCTTTGATTAGGAACTATGGACAATAATGTTAAAGGCGAATTAAAGAGCAAAACAACCTCACATTTGTAAAATAACATTACCTGTTAAAAAATCCTCTCATTAAGAAGATCACCTAATAATGGTTCCCGGCCAGAGGCATAAGTAAATTTCTGGACCAAACTCAATTTTTAAGCTAAAAGAAATATCTGGGCTAACACATTCATAAGTGGTAAAAGGTTTCAAACAGTGTCTCCCAAGGTGAAGAGCATTTCCAATCTCTTCAGTGGGGTTGCAAACTTCTCAGAGATGTCTGCTACCAAAACAAAACCAACTTCATAAAACCAATGTCCAAATTACTTAGATGTCCTTAGGGACATCTCAGTGCTTCTGGATATATGCATGTTATATACCCCTCCATTACTCCTTCACTCCAATCTCTGTAAATTAGGAATTAGGGGAAGATGAATGCTGAAATATCCTGACTTGTTTTTTTCATAAAGCTCCCATTCAAATTCAAGACAAGTAGAAAATGAAAGCAAAATGTTGGTATAGATTAAATTTTGTACTGTTGGGTTCTTTAGAGCTTAAGAGAAAAGGTTAACTCAAGAAATGTACTTTATCCATGCAGTCAGCTTGCAAACCAACCTGTGTGCTTTTTTATGTTCTGTTAGACTGTTGCACCACAGGTAATTGTCATTTTGAGCCTAGTACAAATGGTCTGAATCTTGCCATATGATGTACACAATGTTTCTGAATTCCTCTGCATTAACAATAATTCACAGTCTTTAGTACAAACTGTATTTTGCATTTCTGTCGTAACATTCACCTGGAGGTCTCAAAGTATATTCATAAATAAGATTCAAAATCCATGTGTATGAATAGCTCACCTTTATTTTCACAAGGGCAAACAGAGAAATTGAGTAATTTATTTAGTTGACATTGTAAGGGCATTGACTTAGCCGAAAATAGAATCCAGATCTCCTGATTCGTAGTCCTGTGCTGGAGAGACCATACTACTATTCATAAGCAACCTCTCAAGAAGCCCATAAAATTCATAAGTAGCAGCTCTATATATAATGCTGATCCAACATTTGCCATGGGTAATGTTTTACAGTATATCTGTTGCAAATCATTTCTTTTAAAGCATTCTTCTGTCTGTATCTAATGATTTATTCATTCTTTGTTGCCTGATGTGAATCTTCCCCAAAAAGCAATATGCAAATGTATAGAAGTGCAGATTCAGGGGTTTTGTTTCATGTTTTCATTTTTATCTAAATTGTAAATCTTTACATTGTGGGAATGAACATTAAGAAACCTGAAGTAACACTTTCTGCACAATGTTATTTTATCTTACAATTGCTGTATTTTTCCTCACCACATACGTTCCCACATCCCTGCAAATAATAAAGGGAAAAGGTGCCAAGAAAGTTTTTAAGGCAATGTTTGGATATGAGAGGCTGGAGAGGAAAATGGCTTCAATCTAGTTATGTGGATATAGGAAATAGGATGTTTTTAATGAATAATTAATTGAATAAAAATGTTTTTAAATGAATAAAAAAGATATTCCTTTAGACAGCTTAGAAGCTAGAGACAAAACAAAATGCTCTTTGCCACAGCTCCTGAAAGAATGAGCAGGCTTATTGGGAAATCCTTGAATATGTGACAATAGCTAAAACTGAACACTGACCTACTGATTTATATTTCATTTTATTCAATCAGTATTAGTGATCTGAAAATTAAGTCTCTGAAACTGAGAACTGCAGCCTATATATCAAAGTAGAAGGGGTGGTTAATTAATTGTAAGGTTGATGTCCAGAGAAGTAGCGTGGTGTAACTTCCTTGCAGATGCTTATCCTTTTGGTTATAGAGCATGTAATACAGACAAAACCTTTGTACTGAACTAAGTGTCTAGCTTTACAAGAGGTAATCTTCACCTGAATAATCAGCAGGTGGATCCTGAATATACTCGGTAGAAATGCATCTGTACCAATCCATATCAATCTAATTTCATGAGACTTCACACTACCCTTTACCTACTGGCTTGGCTTTCAGAAAATCATCATGACGTGTTCTTAGGTCATGAATGTGTTTGACCTAGAACTTGACATATGTACTGCAGAAGCAATAGTTTCATCCAAACAAGTATTTGGAAAGGGACCACACCTAGACATGTGTTGATAAAGTGCTTAGTTTCAATGTATTTATAGTCCCTTGTACAGTAACACTTCTATTCCTATCACAGCTGTCATTTTGAAGGGAATGACACCTCCTACCTTCTATGTCTGACTTTTGAAACTAGACTATCTGTACTTTTAATCTGCACTGTCTTTGGATCTTGGAAGGATTTTCTGCTCAATAGGCAGAAACATATCTTACTCTTTCCTTCCAAAATTATCACAAATATCATTTTCCATGATCTTATCAAAAAACCTAAATTAAATTTTGGCATTTGATGGCTTGAAACCCATCACCTTTCATGCATAACATTATATCAACTCTGTGTCTTTATATTTTATCTGTCAATTCCTTTGAATTTTAACAACCACCCAGAGGCAAACTTTTCTGATGAGAGCTGAAAAAAAATGCTGCAAAAGGACATATGATCTTAGCATATCTGATGGAGTTCTGCAGCTGTGGAGTTTTTCCAGCTTCCCTTTTCCTGCAGTTCAGATTCTGGATACAGGTCTATTCTTGTTTCTTGTGTCAGTTTAAAGACCGTATTCTTTTGGGTTCAGCTGCATTTTCTTCTGTTTACATGTTAACCTAGTCTATCACTAACCCATCTAGGCTTTATACTTACATAAACAAGTTGTAATCGGATATATCAGCAAAGTATTGTCTTTCATTGAATCCAGAAAATACTATTAGTTGCTCAGGTCCCCATTTTCCTTCACAGTCAGCAGTTTTCATCAGCTTAGGATACATACATTACGCACTGCAGTAGTGGAGGTGATGTAATTACTGAAACAGTCAGCAATATACCCTTGGAGTAACTTGGAGTAACCTTTGGGGTTTCAGTAGTCCTTCAGAGGAAACAAAGGTTGCCTTTGCAAAGTGTGTAATAGAGTTCCAGTTTGCATTTTATAGAAGAGGAGCAAATGGACAGAGGTAAATCATAGATAAACCATTGAGAGACAAATGAAAAATTATATCATGTTATAGGACTTATAAAGATAAGTCTATCCTTGATTAAGAGGGGTCAGACACCTATGAAATGGGGACCATTCCTTCAAATTAAGAGGGGCTGCAACAAGAGCTCTGTTAGGCAACTGTACACTGCAGCTCATGCTGGTCACGCTGAATATGTCTGAAGACAAGAAATGCGAGAATCTCTTTCCTTTTTCTCAGTCAACCGTTAAAATGGACTTTCTGACAAGATGAGGAATACAGAAATGTAACTCAACCTAAGCCTACACATCTCAAGCAGACAATAGCGGTGTTGGAAAGGGAGGGTTTGCTGGATTAACACTCACAATGAAGGTTACATGCCTGACACTTTTCTATTCTTTGATCCTACTGTATTTTGATGTCTTGCTTTCTATATGCTCATGCTCTGTTGCTCTTTTATTCATTGATGACTGTCCTTTAAAAATAATTCCTCTCCCTTGCCTACAGCTTCCTAAAGAAAAAGAAGAAAAGGAAAGGAGGAAGAAAAGTCTGACTAGTAAGAAGCTGTCTGGGTATCTCAGAACACGTTAGCCTTTAGATATAACTGGTCAAAAGCAATGAATGTTCTTTACTACATCAGAGCTGGGTTAGAAGTGCTTCCAAGCTCCTGTGTTTTGGTTGTAGGTCAGCTCTATATGAATCAGAAGCAGCCACACCATTTCCACATCTTCTAGGCCTTAGTTTTCTTGGACTAGAAACACCTACGCATGGATAAGAGGTGAGATGACTTGCAACTTGGAGTAGATGATAAGGAGAAAAGGCTCTTTGAATGGGCAACAACATAAAATCACAGGTCACAGCATTAAAACGCAGCCACTGTGATTATGTCAAGTATCACCGTAAGACAATTACTGTTATCCTGGACTCCCAAGGTAGTGCTGCTCTTGTAGATGACACTAGTGCAGAAATATTAGCATAATTATTGCTATAGCTAAGTATCATTTCAATTTTAAAATGAGAGATTATGGGCTCCAAACACTTCTTTGTACTCTGGGGGAGATTAAAGATTCCTGGGATCTACTCTCAGCTTTTCATATTTTCTTCTCTTATTACCTTGGCCTCTCCTTTTCAAATTGTATCACCATTTCTCTAGGGACTGTAAAGTGCCTGGAACAACAAAGTCCTCACATTCTCCTCCTAAGAACAAATAGACAACCAAAAGGCTTTTCTGAATTGTTTGTATCATTCTCTTAACATAAATGCTAACCACAATATAGATAATGTGGGTCCCCATCTTATCCTGCATAGTATTTGATCAGTTATCTGGTCAGATTTGCTGACGGTCATTAACTTCACTTCTTTCCTGTGAAGGGGTGGTGACCTTGCAGCTCGTTGTTCAATCTTGACCTTGCTGAGCAGTTCATTTGTTGTTGTTGAGCCTCAGTTTACAAATTTAGAGATTATAATAACCAGTGAGATGTGTCTCTCCTGGGATGCCCAGGAAATTAATTAATTAACATAGCTTAAAGGTGCCATCTGAGAAGGAGCAGGAGCTGTATAGTTTGAGAGTAACTGAGAAATGTGAGCTTTTTCTTTTTCAGATGGCATCCAACTATTAGTGCTTCAGGATTTCATGGAGTTTGATTTTAAACTATGTGTTTTGGACACCTGTCTTCTCAGAAGAGCCTGACAAAGCTTTTGAAGCAGGAGAACAATGGGAAATAACTGTCAAATAAACCTGAATGTCATTGAACAGGAGAGGAAATTTAATGTTATGACTCAGACTCAGTACTGAAATAGTCCATCACGGCAGCACAGGGCAAGTGACTCTTCTTCCTGGCTTTCTGAATTCAGCAGAAAGACTCCCAAGCTGCCTTAGACTAATTAGTCCTTCTGTCAATCTGAATACTGTCAATCACAAGAGGCTTTAAATAATAGGACTAAGAATCCCTCGCAAAGCTAGTAGTACATAGAATTTCTCCAACCCACCCAAAACATCCTGGGGTCCTACAGCAATATTTGGTCCTACGGCAAGGTGCAGAATAAATTATGAGTTTATCAGAGACAGAGAGCTGCATACAATGTGCCCACTGTCTTAATGTCAGAGAAGGGAAGGCTGGAAGAATATATGAGATTTATGCAAATGTATGTAAAATTTTCATATTTTTCCTTCATTTAAAAGTAGCTCATTGCCCAGAGGGAACCTGAAAACTCTTCCTGAAATGTCTGTCAGAATATCTACTTCTGGAAGGTTTGTTTGGTCCTTTCATGCCTCCAGAGCAGTCTGTGGCTTGATCTGTCCCCTGTTACAACATCGTAGCTATGGCCAAGGCTTGGGCAGATGGCTGCAAAGTCTCACAGGCAATCTTGTACATAGAACAGTGAACTCCTGTTCAACATCATGGTCTGCCTGCTGGAAACTGGAGAATTTGTCCAGTCTGTGCCTCAACCTCCTCTTGTTCTAGTAAGTTTTTAATACCTTTTTCATTACCATTCTGTCTTCAGATCATTGGCATTTTGATTCTGTGGCCTCCTCTCACTACTGTTCAGCACAGAAGATTCTCCTGCGTGGCTTTACCACCCCACAGGGTATTGACATGAGGCCAATGGAAACAGGGACCCAATTTTTACTTACTGAGTGCAAGTAGTTTGTGTTTGAAGTAGGGAGTCTTTTTTGTACCCATACGTCAGGGATTCTTGTCAATACTTTTAATGGCAGCAAGGTCCTTTTTGCATAAGATGTTCCCCTGTATTCAATCTTCACCTCCACTAATGTCTGATAATAATGTTACCTTACACTCCTGCTATCTTTTACATAACCTGCTGGCCAAATTCCTAGCAGTGTAAAAGGGTGTACCTCATTTAAATCATCAGAATAATTGTAACAGACATTAGATAAGCACCTAGCTTATTAGAGACTATTTATATTTAACAATGTTTGCTATTATTTCATAATTTATTATTATTTCTATTATTTATATTCAGGCTTATTTACTTATGCATTATGAATCCTCCTTGCATAAATGGCTTTAAAGGCTCACATTATTCCCCAAAGGCAGAAAAATGGAAATATGAAGAAGCTTAGACTGCATTTTCAAAGTACTGCACTGGTTCACATCCTAAATGTGCTATCATGAATTTCTTGCACATCTCTGACAGACAGTGAGGCAGAGCCACACTGGAGTCAGTAGCTAGAACCCATCTGGTGCACAGAGAGAAGGTAGTAAGCTGGAGTTGTCTTCTGATGAAGCAACTGTCAGACTGCCTGGGGTGATATAAAAGCTCATCTTCTGTTGGTGGCTGATGTGCAGTTTGAGTGCACAAACCCCTCACTGAATGATTTGATTGGTTCAATAAAAACTTATTTTCAGGAGTTTTCTCTGACCATAAAACATCTCCAGGCATGAGCGTGAGTTGTTGCACCTCCTTTTGTCTTTGACTTGTATATAATGTCTATTATATATGTGTACACATACATATTGCAAATATTAACTTGCTACACACTTCTCAAAATGCACTAATATGGAGTTGAAAGGATTATATCAGTAACTGCTGCTCTAACTGCTATATCATGCTTCCTTCTGGAGGCAAGCAGCCCATCACTTTTAAGTTGCTGGGTACATTTTCCATGGGTTGAAATGGGCGTGTTTAGATTGTGCCTACAGCCAAGAATCCATGATTACCCACTGAGGTATGGTTTAATTTTCCAGCCTGCTACCTGCCCTAATCACTCAGGCAGTCAGCATGGATACAAGGAAATACTGCCTTACTCTCAAAGTATGATGTACATCATGTCTAGCAAGTCTTCACTTTCATGGGTAATGAGCAGGAGAGGCCTCTACACAATGCTAACTTTCTAGAACAATAGCGAGGAACTGAGGCTTGCCTAAATAATGTTCTTTCATAATGTTGTTATTTAGCAGGAATCGATGTTCACACCTGTTTATTTCTCTTTCAGACACAAATGAAAACAGTGTGCACGATTAATATAGTTAAATTGAAAAACAACGCAGTATTGATTAGCCAGCTTTCCATTATGCTGTACAACATCAGTCAATCTCTTCTAGACACCAGAAGAAACTTAATGGGCTTTTATTTATCACAGCCTAAGAAATCCCTACAACAACCTTCTCTACTCTAAGCAGTAAATCTTGAATTTTGTTTCATCCCATAACAAAATGCATTTGCTGATGGACCTATGCATGCAAAGACACACCCCAAATCTTTCTTTTGGGGAGACTTCTGCTTCCAGAGTCCTGGCAGTCTTCTCAAATTATTGGCTTCATACACAGTGTTTGGAGGCATGTTATATATAAAATCCATGACTGATTCCAGAAACTTTGCTCAAGCTGTTAAAGCTCTAACACTGTGCAAACATCTCATCTGCTCTGTGATCTGAATCTCCAGATGGAGATGCTAAGGTCAGAGACGGGGATGATTCTGCTACCAATGCAAAGTGAGACAAATCACAGCACAGAAGCATTACTAAAGCTGTTGTTAACTCTCAGCTCTGATCAGTTGATTTGCTTAGCTTAACTGCATTAGGCAGAATTTCAGCTATGACCCCTCAATATTTCTGTGATCAAGTGGTTTTGATAAGAAACCATCATACAGGCCTATTGATAGCCTGATTTACAAGAGAGCTCCAGTTGATAACTGGACTTGGAGTTCAGTGGTCTTTAAGGCTCCTCCCAGCCTAAACCATTCTATGATTTGAGCTGTAAAAGGCTGAAAGTTTCAAAGATCTTGCTAGAATTGCAGCATCCTTACACAAACATTTACACAAACAACCTAAGTTAACCAAGGGTTAAGATCTGCAGGACAGTCTGTAACTTCTTGAGGCTTATAAACTACAGGTATCTTATACTGTCTTGGTATAAATGTAAAATGGTTTGAAAGGTTATTTTTTAAGTAGTTTGGATGTTATTATAAGAGTAATAATCTACAGTAAGTTTGTAATGATATTACAGTCTTCTTTTTAGGTCATGTATAAAGACAAGGAAAGGAAAGCTATGAATCTCTGGCTGTGATTAAGTAAGAAACAGTGAACTAGTTAATTAGCAGTGGTTAGCAAATGTTGGAACTAGATAATCTTTGAGGTCCTTTCCAACCCAAGCCATGCTATGATTCTATGATTCTGTTGCAGGCTCTGGCTGATAGAGTCTAAGAGTCCATATCTAAAGACATCAGTGGGAAATGACATTAAAAAGCAGTAGGCATTTGAGGTTTCAGTTTGGTTTTTGCCACATGACTATCTATATTTAAGACGTCCTTAAAATTATATGAGTGCTAGTGGAAAACATTCAGGAATCCACAAATCAAGATGGGTTGAAAACCTGAAGCTAAATGTAGTAAGAAATACACCTTGAAGTTTTACAACGTTCCATTACTACCTACAAGGCACTTGTGGGTTTAAGAAGTCCCATAAATGTGCTTTACCATATTACAAAGAAACTCAAACATAAAGACCCAGTCTAGACTCCCTGTGCTCATGCTGAAATTTACTAGCTAAGTGAGTGGTTCAGTGAAGATTTACAACCTCAATCTTATTTAGAATTCATGGGTTTGTTACCGTATGTTCCTCAAATGCTAAGCTTTCATTTTTAGAGTTATGGAAGTCCTCTATTTTTGATTGCTCAAATAGCCTTCTGAGAACAGATATGGAAGGGGAAAGCTGCCTCAGCTTGTCAAGAACAAATTTTGTTGGGAAAAATTTGATTACTTTTCCTGATTAAAAAAATAATGAGTTTGCAGATGAAAGGGACGTACTGGGCAAAAAGTATGTTTTAGCTTGATAATGTAAAGGGCTCATGAAGCTTCATCTGAAGAACCTGCCAAGTTGCTTTGGTCAGTGACTACATCATACAGGGTGTAAACACTGAAGTGGATGTTTCAAGATGAAACGCAGACAGTCTGGATCCCTCAGTGCCTACCTTAATACTCATGCATTTAAGTGCCAAAAATCAGGACATATTTCTGAGAGCTCAGGCACTGAATGCAGCACTCACATTTCCATCCCGCATCAGCCAAACATTATGCATTGGCAATACGGAACCATATTTCTTCTCCTGCCCTCTGAACATGCACTCTACAAGGTGAGGTTACAGGTCTGCAGATATTTTAAATTGCTCATCCAATGCATGAGTGCATGTCATACAGTGCGAAGGAGGTAGCAGCACCTCCTTCTAATCATATCTTGATATCTGATCTTCATATCATATCTTGATATGAATAGGTTGGCTCTCTCCCTTGTGTCATAGCCTGGGGAACTGCAGAGTCTGGTGAAGGTCAAGCCAAGCAAAAAGATGCTGTATGACTTTTTAGATTCACATGGTAAAGAAGTACAAGTTGATGATAATACCAGGCATGAATCCTGCCAACAGCCAATGGTAACTCATCCGTTCTGCTTCTGACATTCAGTCAAAAGAATGGGAGCCATTATTTCTAATTACACAGAAGCTGAAACACAGTTTATCAATTTACTCTGAGATAGAGGGCTTGTTCCTGGGTGCAGAGAATTAATTTTCTTACAGTAATGCCTGGGAAAGCAGAAGATTGGTTCTGCTTGATTTACAGTGTCAGCAGTTTTTTTTATTATTATTTTATGAACAGCCAACTTTTAATCACAAGGCATCTAGAAATTGAATAAAAAAGGAGACCTTTCATTATTCATAGACAGTATCTTCCCCAACAGTACTCTTGTTTGTTTAATAATAACTATAGTAAAAAAAAAAAAAAAAAAAATTT
>PPHD01027718.1:756-11093 GCA_002909625.1 Bambusicola thoracicus
ATGCGTGCTGAGCCCTGGGGCAGTGCAGGTGGATTTGTATTTGTAAAGCACTCTCTGTGATCAGTTTTCTTTAAAAGAAGGAGCCACTGCATAGCAATGCTTGTCCAGGAATACAGGGACACTGGAATGCCAGAAACAGTAAATTAGGGCCCATGAAAAGAAGCCTCACCACACAATGAAATGCCAAAAATTGAGCTTTAGGGTGACAATATTCAATCAAGTTTTAGGAATAACTGCTTGACCTAAGCTTTTGTGAGTTAAAGGAAAAATAGTTAGCTTTATTGGACAAAGGACAGACATAGATCTCTAGGAAAAGGAGTCTGCACCATTCTACATTTTGTCTTTGCTCAAATGAAATGGAGGCAGAAATGAGGAAAAAACCCAACCATCCCTAACACTGCAGCAATAGATCTGTGCTCAGAGAACTCCTGGAAGGGCTTAGAAAGGCCACCATGATTTTTAGAAGCCCTTCCTGGCAATGTGAGGTCCCAGCCAAAACCCTGGATCCAATCTGTGCCATAATGTTCCAGGAGGTCACTGCTGTTGGCACAAATATAGCTGCACGTTCCAGCAGACACTGCAGCTGAATTCTCTCCTAACCCCAGAGCCTGTCTTGAAACTTGGATGGTCTCCACGATGTCCTCAAACTGCATTAAGTATTCCTTGGGACATCTGCAGTGACAGGCATCACCATCTGTGATGTTCGCACTGTACTGTTAATGGCAGAATGCATAGTTGTCTGAATGAATTTTTGGAGCTCTTGGCCCCTCAATCTGACACCACATTTGTGCTTTACATCAGATTTGAGGATGAAAATAAATGATTTTGTCCACTCAGACCCTACTGAGGCTCTGTTCTGCGATTCTGAGATTCAGCCTTACGCTCTGTAGCATGAACAATGGCAAGAAACAGCCCAGGACAAAGGTTCAAGAGAAATATCATCACTGACAAGCACAATGTAGGCAGAGTGCAGCATGACTAAAGAACAACGTGCCAATGAATCGCTGGTTTTCCCGAATGCCCCATACCAGAAGAATCCCAAATGACGTCTGTGAGTACAATCATTTGACCCAACCCACAGACACAGATGGGTACTCAGAAACACATGCCAAAGTGTTCAGAAGGCAGATGGAGATGAAATTAAATGATATCAGCTAACTCACTCCGACCGCAGTAGCTGAAAGATAGCTTTACATATCCCCAAATTCAGACCAATCTGATTTCTGTCTTTGTAGACATTTATAAAACAGAATGCTGAGAAATTAAGATAATCATTTTTGTGATTAACTGTAGCAGCATCACTTGTACACTGATGACTTTGTGTGCTTTTCCAGTTTCTTGCCTTAACTAGGAACTGCTCAGTGAAATATTATCGCAGAGGCAACTCTACCGTGTAGTGGCAACAATAAATATCATCACTAAGAAAACTAGTGGTTTGTTTAAGAAAAAATAAGTGGAAAATAACGGTCTACAACACAAACCGCATCTCTTCTGCACTTCAAGGACAGTTTACCAATGTTAAGGGTGTTACGGGCTCATACGGCGTATCCTCCCCAGCTACATCACTTGGGATGAAGTCTCATGATAGAAACCTCTCTTTTGTTTTGCTCAACAAAACACGTTCTCTTTTCCTATAGAATGTCTGATATCCAGCACTAACTCACCTGATTTTAATTTTTAGCTTTGTATCTTTTTAGTTACTCTTCAGGTGCTTTCCTGTAGCTTTCCATGTTGGGATGCGTGATCATTCCCCATGTGCCTGCTGTAGGTGTGCATATACGGTTACATACCCAGATTGTTGTATGCTTTTTCTCTTTCAGCATCTGAAGGTCTTCCATTACAAGCATCAAGAGCTCTCACCCTCAGCACTGTGGTTCTATAAATCAAGACTTAATCTCACATGATTCCAAAAACAGAAAAGAATAAATCAGTCGTCGTTAGCAGATTTACCTCTTTTTGTGTAATATTTTTCTCAGAATAAACACTTCTACTCTGACATGAGTATATTGCTTTGAATTTATATTCATTAAAAAGCTCTGTAGTAATTAACTGCTCTAGTAGGAACTGTACCTTGATTATTTTTTTCCTGGAGATTTATTCAACCCCTTCTTTTATTCATACCCCTCAGGATCTGGATGGGCTTGTGACTAATTGGTACTTATTATGGTGGAATGTTATAAGGAACATCAAGAAGAATCACTGCTACAAATTTTCATCAGTTTTAATAAATGTTGAATGCATTTTTCTCAGAGTTTTTAGAAATATATGTTTATGACGGAGTTAGTTGGGTGGAAAAGGAAAACCATTTCCTTCTCTGTGTATTTTGGTCCAGCAGCTACTCAAGTAAAATAGTTTATTTTCTTCTGTTCTGCTTAGGACCCAGGGTACACACTTGGTGCGTTGAGCAGAGCAATCATGGGATTAATTCAAGCAAAGTCCCTGAGAAAGAATTACACAACCTGAAATCTTTGAAAATCTGTATCTAATTACACCACATTTGTGGTTTCCTTTGTAAAATACAAAGGTCATCTCCAACATGAGCAGAGGTTCTTCTCTAAAAGACATCTGCAAGGGCAGAACATCTCAAGTTAGTAATAATTATTTTAATCTAAAGATGGTGTACGCAGCATGGACAACGATGGGACTACTCATAAATTTTCAGACAAATTCACTTTGAAATAGGCAGCATTTGGAATGTCAAACATTTCCTGGGTTGTAATAAATTTCTGGAACAAACTGATGAAATTTTTTCAAAGCAATCACAAAGAGAAAATCGTTTGTTTTACGGAGGTTTCATCCAATCAGCTACACAAGCATCCAGACATTTGCAATGCAGCATTCTCTGATCCTTTAATTAGGAGCTTCACTGAGTAGGGCATCTCACATCAGGCAAACCTGGAGCCTCTGTTTGTGTTTTAGCGTAGTATTTAGTGAGGCTTCATAATTAGCGTCTAACAGACTCCTTATTCTGTGGCTAGGTCTTAGTATACTAATTCCATGCAATTTCAATTTGCTCAAATTGAAATTCAATTTTTTATATGTATTTTTTTCATACTTTATTCTCTTCTATTACTTCCCTTGGGGCAGTCCTAACAAAACAAAACCACAACAAAAGAAGTGTCTCTGTAACAAAATAATGTAAAAACACTCAACCAAGTCAGTCAGAACAGAAACTCAGAAAAACATGATGCTGACCATTTTGGCTGGATGTTCTTTGCTTGAGGTTCCCAAGTGCTGGTCTGTACAGAGGATGTTATCACAAGTGCATGGCTTTCCTCAGAGCTGGGCTAAGACCTAGGGCTGGAATACAGTGGTGTTGGTAATCTGTTAGAAATAAGGAGGATTTAATTTCATCCAAGTGAGATTTGGGTGCTGCAGAAAGGCTCTGCAGTGGCCCTACACAAGCTGTTCCAGGAAGGGGAATAACGTAATGCAAGCTAGTGATTATCAAGCTGCTGCTGTACCGAGAAACGCTACCTACACGTGATGTATTTACATGTGATTTCAATATTTTCTTTCACAGAATTGAATGATAGTAAGGATAAAGGCTTTGAAATCATACTAAAATGCAAAGGCAGAGTGGTAGAAACCATTGGTAGCAGGAAGGAGTGGTAGCAGAGTAACATGTGTGCTCTGTGTTTTACACAAGGCAGCTCTTGTTCTTGTTTGTTCTCCCTTAGCTGTTATCTAGGGCAATAACTCTAGGGCTGGAAGACCTCACTGATTCATCTAAAAATAGGATGTCCACTATGTCAATGCAATTATCAGTTTCAATGCACAGAACTCTCCCCTAACCTTACAGCCAGAGAGCCTTGTGCAAGCACGCCGGCCGCTGAGCGCACACAATGCCATTATCAGCTTTCATTCAACCAGAGTAGTCATCCATTGATGTGTGGAACTTGTTAATGGGGATTTTACCCATGGTTGTCGATAATTATGCCCTTCTGACCAACATGCATTAAGCGTATTATGATGTTAAATACTTAGTCCCAAGTGTCCTGGATGAAAATCATATTGCTTTCTGTAGCTGAATAGTATGAAAACCGTAAGAAATTACCATAATTGAAAGATGTAGCCAAAGAAATTCAAATTGTTTGCAAGCTGATCTAATGAAGCTCATGCCATTTCTGATTACTCTTTTTGCCCATGTATTGCGCCAGTCTAGCCAAATTTCATTACCACAACCACTTTTAGTATACATTAACAAAACGGTATTCGCCTCCACTCCTCCCATTGACAGAGTGCAGACAAGAGCTGCTGTGCAGCTGTGCTGGGAAGTTCCCTTCCAGAAGCACAATGACCAAAGCAGACCTTAAAAGTGAGTGAGAATGCCTTTACCCTGATTTGGGCTCAGGCCTGAGCCGGAGATGTGGACTGTGGCAGAAAGGAGAGCAAAGCACATCGTAGAAAATTTGGGGTCAGCCCCATCTGCCCTGCCCCAGTCTTTGGTGTTCTCATTGCTGATTGGAAGAACTTCAGTGTGTGAGGCTACAGGAGTGGAATAAACCTTTTTCCATAACTCCTGAAGGCAGCATAAGAGGTAAAAGGCTTAAATTATGGTAAGGAAGATGAAAGTCAGACACGACATCAGCTTTCCAAACAGCAGGATGGTGACGATTGCTTAGGAGGCAGTATTTTTTTAAATACATGGAGATGAATATCTTTCAGCGTATAAATATTGATTCTTGTATATTTACATCGTACATTTATAAATATAAACATTGTATAATTATAGAATAAATCAAATCAAGGTTGATACATCTGTATTCACATTTATAAGATATATCAGCCACAACATAGTACATGCTGCTGTGGTACAGCAAGATGAATTCCTTGCATCCTTTCAGATCTACTTTTCTCTCATTTCTCTATGAATTTGATGATGTAGCCTCTCCCGCAGACTTGTTAAAATGCTCTGTGTGTTCTGCCTTGTTGATATCTCCCCCAGTTTGTCAGATTTGCATCTAGCTTGTAGTTTGTTAACATCTGACATCCACCTGGGCTTGTTCAGAGGAATTCAGGCAAGTTGCTAAAAGCAGACGCGCTTAAATGGTGTCTGAAGGAGATGCTGGGGTTTATGGAGAGTCTATGAATTGGTCTTGTATGATCCTCCACTGGCTGTAGAATTTTCCTTACTTTGTTTTTATGCCTTAGCATAAATTCCTTCAGAGAATGTTAAATCCAGCAAGTCTTGACATCAGTCATGAATATTTCCGAAGCTCAGAATGTGAAATTTTGCTAGCATAGAAAGTACAAGTCAGTGAAATCATGTTTTTTTATTGAAGCACGTTCCCAACACAAAGGCTGTGTTACAGACATAGTAAAACGATCATATGCAAATAGTAGGGATGTGTTATTATAAACACTACAGCACAATGCAGATAAGACTCCAGAAACATTTATTTTGCATATAGAATACATTCCTTAATATGGGAAACTGGATTACAGAATCTGGCTGGTCAGAATCAATTCTTTCTAATCCAGCAAGAGTCCAAGTAACTCAGGCCTGTGGATTTGAAGTTAAAGGGACCTCCAACTAAAAGCCGTTCACAAAGTACAAAATATTACTCTTTGGGTAATTCTGATTACACGCATGTTTTCTTGGTTGTTACACCCCAAACAGTCTGTACCTTATTCTAAAAATGCAGATCAGGATTCCTGCCAGTCTCAGTTCATTTATCAGCTGAGACTGAATGTAAAATTGCACCAGTACCATAAGGGCATCTACTACGCGTCCTACACAGAGTGAAATGAATACAAAACAGACTGAGATCGTGCTCATCTTCAGCACCCGAGTGATAATGAAAATTAATGTTTTGTTCTTAAAACTACTTCCAAGTCCCATCCATCTCCGTACAGTTATCGTCCTGTTGTTGCCACCTGAAATCTTGACCTTTCAGTGTGCCTATGAAACGCCTCTTGAAATGAAAGGTATTGAGTTAGGCTTGCGTACCAACAATATATCCTACTCTATATCTTAGCTCTGCAGGGATTTTATAGGGAATAACTTTATTTGGCACTATTTCAGATGGCATAAGTCAGTCCAAAAGAAAAAAAAAAAGGCTTTTATCCTGCTACTTGCTCAGGTATTTAGAGCATGGTTTAAAGAAGGGCAGCAGTGTCCAACCAGAGCAGAACTGTTTGTAACAAAAGGCCAAAAAGGACAACAAGAGTGGGAAGGGGATGAGGCAGCAGAGGAAGCGTGGGTGGGAAAACAACCCTGCACGAGGCAGCTCCTTGCTCAGTGTGGGTGAAAGTTGGTTTTCTCAGTCCATCCTCCCTGTCAGCCTCATGTTGTGAGCTCTGAAGTGAAGGAGAGGTCGTTCATCGCGCAAGCCTCACACCCTAGGAATGAATTGATCTTTTAATGAAGCTAGCCCCCTGTTTGGGGGCTCGAGCCTCATTAGGAGATGGTAAATAGCGAATGTTGCTTTTGATTTTTATTGATATCATGAAAGCACTGTAGAAAATATGAGTCAGATTCTCATCACCTCAAAGAATGTCAAGGCTGAACCTCTCACAGAAATAACGTGTGCTTCATTGCGGGGGGTTGAGGGGGGAAACGTCTCTCGAGGAAAGCACATCTGATTATAGATACTCTGGGTACTAGCGCTGCTGGAAACCAGTCCTTGCAGAAACCCACTCCAAAACTGCTGCTTTTTGCCTCCCTTGAACGCCCTTCGTACCAAACAGAGCACTGAACTTCCAGCTCAAACTGAAAGCAGCGCGGTTAGGCGGTGGCACAGGCGGGATCCTCTTGCCAGTGCAGGGAGGACACGTCGACGTGCCGTGTCGGTTTGCACACTGCGTGCCCGCAGGCAGCCTGTGGCTGTGACAGCCTCAGCCTCCAGATGTGCCAGCCATGGGTGCTCTGTAAAAATGGCTTTGGAAGTTTAGTTTTATGCAATCAAACCGAGACCTCTGCACTCCTCCCAGCAGCATAACAGCAGCCTGCAGAACTCCTGTAAACCGTCTGCACCTTCCTTCAGTGGTGCTGGGAGAGGTTCCAGAGATGTCAGAGGTAGGGATCTCTCTGGTTTTCATGGCACGTTCCCCTCATGCAGGAGTTTTAAGAGGTTAACACTGTTTATCATTACAGAAAGATTTTTGTAATGCCGTAAGTGCGGTGTTGAGTTCTGACTAAGCAGAATAACGTCTGTACTTCTTAATTATTTCAGTTTTGCCTACCTTGGAGGCAGGGTGAAAGGGGAAAGCAGTGTTATTCATGCTTAGCTACACTGATAGTCAGTAAATCAAATATAGTTACTTTCTCTCCATTTAAAATTTCCCCAGCTGCCTCCATCAGCTCTCCCTCATTCTTTCTCCATGTTTTATCCTTAGTTCTAAATCTTACACTGAATGACAACATTAGCTTTCCAAACTACTCAGCAATATCTGTTTTCCCCCAAAGATTTCCTTGAGGCTGATTTGTATGGGCTGCAGTTGCCTTCTTTTTTTTCCCTTTTTTTTAATGGCTTACATTGAACAATATCCTCACTAATGCCATTTCCCCAGCAATGATGCACCAGGGAAAAGCGAGGAACAAGAAGCAGGAATGATGAATAAAGCCTTAATACACAGAGGATGGAGTGCTAAAATTCACTCCTGTATCACTCCATAAAAGCTATAACTCCTGTTTCTTTCCATCCAGCATAAAGATGGAGTGCTGTGCTGCAGTATTCTTAGACAGCTATTTCAGGCACATTATTGCATAACTCAGTTTTGCATCCTTACAAAGAAGATACATTACTTGCCTATGTGGATAATATAATTTCTGCCTGACCATATAGCCTGATAAAACCACCTCACCTAAAAGAAAAGATTAAAATAATCACCAGATGAAAATGAAATAAATCACTTCCTACAGTGAGATCAAATGGGATGTGAAATGCAGGAAACTATCCTGAGTAAGTTTTCGGAAGCTGATACACATTTTCTCCTTCCTTGCTTGCAGCTCCTGGGGTAGATGGCATTGCAGATGCTGACACTGGGGACTGAGCAAGAGGTGTGAACAATCTATTTTCCCTTTACTTGTGGTACTTGCTTATCATAGCTGCAGTTTAGTGCATTTGAATGCACTGGCAGTAGGAATTAAGCTGAACTATCACACGCTCATACCAGGGAATTATTGGGTTACTTAGCAAAGTCACTTAAGAAAATGTCATTTTCACTCAGTCATTGAAAGGAGTTGTTATTGCTTTTATATTTTCACTACTTAAAAAAACATGCATGTCTCAAAGGTGTTAAATTATATTCAGGGTCCCTCTAATCCAGAAAAGCAGTAGACAAGCAAACTCAAGAGGGAACTTGTCAGGGTCCTACAGTTCCCTTCCGAGACAGGGAGACTGCTGGGCTGCCCAGGCACGGGGAAATAACCCCAAAGATGATTTGCTTTGCATCAGAACAAGCCTGGATCAGAGGATTCATCTCCCAATCCCCATAAGCTAGAGTGCAGTTCACTTTGAGATTTTCTTTTTGTCAGAGGTCCAGTCCTCCTCTGTAGAGGTAAGGAGAACTTCTGTCACTGGGGAAAGGGGAAGACAAGGTCAATATTCTCAAATACATTGACAAAATAATTATCAGTTAAAGGCTGAACATCCAAAGAGATTTACAAACAAATCTTGGCTACGCTGAAGTCAGTGTGAATATATACAACTGTTAATGTATTGTTAATTGTGTCATCAGCTCTCATTACATTGTTGGTGATGGTGGTATTTACAGAAAAGGCAAGTTCTCAAGATGTGGTTGGGAACTGAACAGCTTCCTAAGGATGGATAGGAGTCCACGCTTCAAGCAGTTGTTCGTTCTGAACTAAAAGGAATTAAGGAGAAAATTCCCAGCGTCGTACAGACAGAAACAATCAACCAGCAACCCAACAGGAAGGACAAAACCAACACAAACCAAGCCTCGCAGCCTCACATATTTTAATAGTTGCAAGGCCCTGATTGCATGGCCCCATGCAATCATGCAATCAGCGCCATGGGTCCATATGCCCTTCCTGCCCATGGAGAGGCTCATTTCTGGTATAGAGTTTAACAGAGATTTCACATGAACAATTTCTTAAGTCCCAGTGTTAATCAGGAATGATGAGAGGCTGGCTTCGTTGTCATTATCTCTAAGCATCTGTTGGAATGAAGACCGGCTCTCTGCTCTCCTGTAGTCTTTTACAATTGCAGTCATCCTTTACAGAGCTCCGAAATGACTGTGGTAAGTATTGTGTTAGCGAACACTGAGCTGAAAACCCTGTGACACTGGCAGGTTAGTGCTGTTTGATTCTATTTGAGAATCTATTTCGGGAACTCATTGAGCTGTTTTGGGGCTATGTCACATGCACCACTAAAATGTACAGCAGTTCACAGCAGTCAGAAAGAATTTCTAAATATTTACGCATATACACTGAGACACTCAAATGTACACATAATCAAGCCTGCAGGTTCCTACTGTGCAACTGATTTTCTTTAAAAAGATTACTAGAATCAAAGTAGAAACGGTCCCTCTTCACGTGGTGTCCTTCCAGGAGAGGTTATGCACGGACAGAACACAGACTGTTGTGACCTTGATGCAGTCGCTGTCATGCTTTGGCCATGCAAAGCAGGACAATATAGCTGAAAGCACTGAAAGAACCCCCTGCCACCTCACCTAATGCATACAGCCCACACTGCCAACAACCAGAGGGATTTTTAGAATAGACAATCCATTGAGAGCATTTCTACTCTTTTTTACTGTTCAGCAGAGGACTCTCTGAAATTAATAAGCATCAACTTCAGCCCCAAGAGTCCATCAAAACATCAAAGTTATATACCGTAGTGTGTTACAAAGTTTGCCTAAGGACAACTGAAGTGCTCTTTAAATACAGCTGGGCTACCGACTTTGTCTCCACTTATCTTGTGCCAAAAACACCTAGGTAGTACCTGAAAGTGACGGTCTGTCTGCCAGGAGGAAGGCTTAGAGAAGACATCTCACCTCACAGGTTCAGTGTTTTTAACTGCCCAGAAGTGATTGCTGTGTTAACTCTTAGTCACAAACAGATTTTCTGGCTTTACAAACTTGGGAGATTCTGGTTCATCTCAGCTCTGTGTTCCAACCTGGCTATTTCAGAGCAGATATTTTCTCTTTCTCTTTAGTCCTTCCCATATTATCATCTCTGAGCATAGGAAGCTGTCTACTTGACCGTAAGATTATAAACAGAAGATACAGTGCAAAGCAGGACTGCAAGAAAAGTGTTATGTTCTATGATTTTCTTGCTAGCAGTTTTGTTTTTTTTTGAGATCTATAATAACTTTAAGAAGAGTGACTCTCTAATTTGCAATTAACAGTTCTACTATTGTCTTCTTAAG
>PPHD01027720.1:0-11092 GCA_002909625.1 Bambusicola thoracicus
AGACTTTTCAGCAAGGATGCTTTTTTGCATTACTTTACAGTGTTTAAGTCTAATACTGTTCATTCTCTTCCTGCACTCTACATTTGGATTATTTTCTTGTAAAATGAAATGCATGTATTTTGGTTAAAGTGTTTCGGCAGTGGAACTTCTGTGATGTGTGTTATCTATATCCATACTCACAGTGAACTGAAGAATTACACAACTGGCAGCTGAGCATTCATTATTTACTCAGTTAGCCATCTCTCATCAAGCAATCACCAAGCTTCTTGTGGCTACTAGTGAAAGAACCTTTATGCACACTGAGGTCTGTAGAGACCTTATAAAAAAAAGGATAATTGCACTGTAAATGGGAGCTAACTCCTGGGACATCTCAACTAAAAGGTAGGTTATGAATGATGAGGAATGGAAACTCCTGCATTAAAGCAATTGTTTTTTTGTTTTTTTCTTCTTGACTACTAGGAAACAACTACTGTAGAATGGATTGCAACTGAGGTAAGAAGCTACTGAAGCAGTGTTCTATGAAATAGTTCTATGAAAGGAAAAGGTGAGTTGACAGATTGGAGCTTTAGTTGGAAAAACAGCATTTAATTCAAAGAGATGTGATTCTTGGCCACTGAGAAGTTGTACAATGTGGTGGGGGAAGTGGAAAGTAGAGAAGTGCCGATATTTTCTTTAATTGCTATACATTCAAAGAATATCTTTAGATTCTTAAAAATGATTTTTTAGTAGGTCTTCCTACTGCTTCCACAGGTAGGAAGGGAAAATGCATCAAGAAATAAAAACAAAGCCTAACCACCCCAATTATTATTATCATTGCTAATGATTTTGCACTATGGAAAGTCCTCCCTGCCAACCTACTTGAATAGACTCCAGAAATCACATTGTAATACAGGCTGTAAAAAAAAAGTCTCATAACACTCCTAGGGATACGGGACAGTTCAGTGAACTGTTACATTATGGATTCATCCCATCAACTGAAAGAATGCAGTGGAGATATAGTTACTCAGTGGCAAGGTATAGGCTAAGCAGACATAGAGTTATCAAACAGCATCTCTGTGCTCAGAAAAAAATAAATAGTAAACTGTAAGAAAATAAAGCTCTAAGTTTGTTCAAGGTCTAGTTTGGGTCTGCTTTCAAAGGGTAGATTAAATAAAGTTTTAAATCTTCTGTTAGTATTCCTACCATCTTTGAGGATTGTTTCTCTCTCTGTGCCATCAATTTTCTGCCGTCCAATTAGGAAACTGGTAGTATCAGCAAAGTAAATGTAATTGGTTTCTGCATGGAAGTCCAGAGCACGAGGATTGACTAAGTTCTCTATAGGGATCATGTATTCATCAGATACTTTGGTATTCAGGTCCATTCCCCGTATTATTCCTGGGCGTCCCTTCCCGTAAAAAAGAAACAATTCATTCTTTGGTCCTGCAGAAGAAAGATTACAAACATAAACAACTGATGCTGCCTAATCTTCTTTACAGTGAATAAAGTCACTGTTTAATTAACTGGCACAATTAGTGGGGGAGCAGGAGCGTTATTCAATACCAAAAATTAAACTTTCATATATTCCAAAGGTATCTAAACTCAAGAAATCTAGCTAATTACATTACCTTAATTAAAATACAAATTACTTCGGTGAACTGCTTATATCTAATTATTTTCCTTCTGTAAAAGTTCACGCTGAAAAGAAATGCTAGATCACAGAATAACTTTGCATCTAATGTGAAATGCACATATCTAGCATCGCAGACATTTAATTTTACAATTCATTAGGATCTATCCAGGTAATGTAGACCACGACTGAAGAAATCATTAGATCTAACACAACTGTAAACTTCAGCAAATACAGAACACCTTTTTTTTTTCCACCTGAAGTTTCTCAGAAGCAAGAAAAAGCATATAGCAGATTTCTTTCAAATGGGAAAGAATACAACAGATTGACATACTGACTTCTTTCACGCTGAGATACAAAACACTGATATCTGTATTTCCTTCTCAAGAGATTTTTTACAGTTTCATTATATTGCTTAATTACAAATAACCGAGATAAGCTTATAAACGTCCTTAGATACTTCATACTATAAATAGATCTCTTAAAATTCTCAAAAATATACTGTTTTTCCAATGCTTCTCTGAGTTCATTGGAATTGCTAGTGAAAACAGTGAGAAATTTGAGTGGGTTCAAATGCATTTATCTTCCAGCATTTATCAATGGATTTGGTTGCACACCTTTCACCTGAAATATATCAATATCATTTCATAAAAAAAAATGAACAAAAATAGAATTACCAAATGGTTTAAATTAGAAGGGACCTTAAAATACATTTAATTCCAACTCCCTGGCATTAGCATGGCTGCTTTCCATTTCACCGGTTTACCCAAAGCCCCCATCTACCCTGACCTCATCGGAGCTTTTCTAAGCAGGCTACTCTAGTGCCTCACCACCCTCATAATAAAGAATGTCTTCTTATACCTAACCTTTCGTTGTCCTAACATACTAGGACAACCTTTTGTTGTCCTCACAATAAGTGTCTCTCCATCTTTCTTAAGTATTGAAATGAGGCTGCAATGAGGTCTCCCCAGAGCCTTTTCTTCTCCAGACTGAACTAGCCCAGCTCTCTTCACCCTTCATAGCAGAGGTACTTTAACCCTTCACGACCCCCTCTTGCCTTGTTCCAATCCTGGATGGACTCCAAGGAGGAAAGAGCAGAGGGGGACAATAACCTCCCTCACCCTACTGGCCAGTTCTGGCTTGATGCAGCCCAGAATACTGTTGGCCTTCTGGGCTGCAAAGCACACACTGCTGGCTCACAGCGAACTTTTCATCCACCAGAACCCCCAAGTTTTTCTCTGAAGGGCTGTTGTCAATACATTTGTCACCCAGTCAGCAGCAATATCTGGGATTGCTCTGATCCAGGTGCAAGACCATGCGCTTTGCCTTGCTGAACTTCATGAGACTCATATGAGTCCAATTTCTCAAACCTCTCCATGTCCTTCTATATGATAACCCTTCCTTCTGTCATGTCAGGCATGTGGTTGTAACAGATATAACCACAGTTACACAAATCGGTCCACTTGCTGCAAAGTATATCAGACTAAACTTGCTTGCCTTGTTTACAGGAAGGGTCCATTTCTAAAAGTTAAGATTATTGTGTAGGTAGAAATGAATAATAACTGAAACTACTAAACAGCATAGCAGCCCCCACATGTTGTCAGAATGCAGATTATATAAAAAACAGTAAAAATAATTAACTGATAGCTCATGATGATTTTTAGAACTCTTTAAACAGCATCCCCTGTTTAAATTGTCACTTGTGTGAACAGATCCTAGTCAAGTTAAGGAAATAAAAAGAGTATATAAATCAAGCATCAGGTAAATATGTTAAAAAATATTACCTGAAAACAGACCACATGATTTCTATTGCTACTGATTGCTACATGTTAAATAGCACACAGAACTATGCCTTGAAATATTAGCAGCTGGCAAACTCTGATTTTTATTACATACTTTTGCATGATCTGCCATCACTTCCCAAGATGAAGCCAGTCCTGCAGCGACAAGTCCGTGTTTTGTAGTTGCTGCTGAGTAGACAGATGTGTGAACATCCCCCTGGCATTCCATATGGGTCCACCTCACACGCATGGCTTCTGACTGCAGAGAAGGAAGAACAGCGTGATTGAAAACCATTTGAAGTAGGATAGTTATATGCTTCAGTGTGTAGAATGTTTAGGCATGAAAAAAGGAATTTTTCATCACAATCTTTCCTAAAACATAACTTCAAAACAAGGTGATTTTGAAGATGATACTAAAATCAGACAAGTTTGCATATTCAAAGGGTCATCTTGTGGCTATCAAGTCTAGGAGGTTATTGTTTCAATGAGATTCTGCAGTTATTTGCCAGGCAGTAGTCCACTGAAATAGCCAAATTTCTTTCCCTTTTTTGTTTTGTTCAATTCATTTTGTTGGTGGGTTTTTTTTGTTTGTTTCTTTTTTGTTTTGAGAGCAGAGTCCCATGCTAACCATCCCATCCCAGCTCACTATTCATTCAACACCATTAGAAGGCATCTTTCTATGGGAGATATCTATGCAGAAGCTAAAGAACAAGACAAGCCATGCAGCACTTTTCCTGCATTTGAACAGCTGAAGCATTCAAAGAATTCCTTTTCCTTAATATATTTTTAAATGCATAGCTCTTAATTAGCAATATAGATTGTCAAATTAACTTTTAAAAAATGTTAAAGGTAAATCTGATCAGAAAATAAAAATCTATCCTTTTACCTTACACTGGCCTACAACAGATCAACAACATTTTAGCTCAAAAACTATATTTTAGCTCTTCCTTCTTCTTCCCTTCAAGCTTTTTAGTTGTTTTGTAAAAGTAATCCAGAGGTTTAAGGTTGATACTGTTAGAGGTATACAGAATTTCCACCAAGTTCAGACAGTCTTTACAGCAAACCTTGACAAGCAACAAACATGCCCATTTGAAACAAAAGAAGCTGCAGAGCGAACAAAGGGCAAGAGGAACAGAGTAATCACAGGAGGTAATAACAGATTACACTATGCTCACATGCCTCCGATACTCAACCTCTCCGAGTCCCTCAGGGGTACACAAGGGGAGCCTACAGTGAGGAGAAAGTCTTTGCTGCCTCTATCAAACACAAACATCTGCAAATCAGTGCCCTCAGCTATAGAGTAAAATTAGTTCATCCAATCTCCATCATCTTAAAGATTTTTTTTTTTTTTTTTTTTTTTTTTTTTAAAACCATGTCAGAAACTTCTCTCAGAGCAGGCAGTGTGTTTAATAACATTGACATTTATCACCGGAATTGATGCATTAGCTTTTTATAACCCAGCAGTCATCAAGAGGATTCTAGTTTTTATCGCTAGAGTCATATCAAAATATATTAATTGATGAAATATCACTGTAAGCATGTTGGATCTTGTTAACCTATAAATCATACTGATGTTCCGAGCTCAGAAAGTTATGTGATTGGATCCCCAATTCAAGTCATACTGGACACCTGAAATTAATATTTTAACAAAAAATCCTGAGTATTTCAAAGTTTCTAATTCCAGTCTCGAATGGAGATCGAAGGCCAAAGATGGTATTTAGTCAAGCAGGGGAAAACTGAACAGCAATTTCCCCACTGTGCTGGCAGTTAAGCAGACTAGCTGCCCAACTTGGCCATTCTTGCAACTCAAACTCAGGGAAGGAATTTTGAGTCCCTCCAGATTTGTACTCTGTGTGAAAAGCAGATCCAGAGAAAGCAGGAATCTCCAAGGTCTGAGAGCCAAGCAGGTGGGTGGTATTGGACACCTAACAATCCTGAGAGTGTTAAATCCCCAAAAGGCTGAAGTCAGACAGCTTGCAAAGCAGAGCTCATTGGCAGCTCTCCAAGTTGAGTGCTTAGGAATCAGTTGTAGGAGCTTAGGGAAGCAGGAAAACTGGCAGCGAAAGACACAGGAAACTAGGCAGATGAATGAGTCATAGCAAATTTTGCAGCAGTGATAAGTTTTAACTGCATATTTCTAGAAGAATGCTTCCTTGAAAACACGTCCAACTAATACATGGTTTTATGCCTCCTAGAATGAGGAATTTTCATCTCACCCGATGTTTGAGTTCTTTTCTGGTACACACGGATCTCTTTTGCATTTTCAAGTCTGGTAAGGGACCGAACATCAGTGCCATTATATCTGTTTATTTGCCAAATACTGAAGTTATCTGAATTAACTGCATATAAGTAGTTTTCAAATACTGCCAAACCACAGAGATGCCTAACCTGGAAAAGAGATGGAAACAATCATTATTTTGCTGAATACTTCAGATGTACATTTAGATATACATTTTCTAAGCACCAAATAATAACGTCCAATGTACACGCCAAACTGTACAAAATAATTTGTGAATATACTGATAAAAATCAGTTAAAAAATGCAAAGTACATTAGAAATCTAGTTCATATGCTTGCAATCATAGAATCATTTGAGCTGAAAGGGACCTTACCTTTAAAGGTCACCTAGTCCAATTCTCCTGCAATGGACAGGGATGTATGAAACTTTTCTAATCATAAACAAGCAGGGAAAAAAAATGCAAAATATTTACCACAACCCATTCATTTATTCTTATAATGTCATGGGTTCTCCATCTTCTCAATTAAAAACTCTTGCATGTTGTTTTAAATGCAATATATTACATTAGCATTAACTAATGTTAATTAAAAATTAGTAACTACCATTAATATTAGCTAGCATTAACTAATAAATTTAGTAAATATAGATTACAAGTTGAATTCACATATTTTCTCACTATTATCACTAATTAATTTATTTATTTTGAAGTAACTAACTCTGCTGGTGCACATTTGTGTTGTATCTTTGAATATGCCTGTGGTCTCACAGTACTGCTTGCTTAAGGAGCAAACTCAGTTCTATTCATCTCTGATGCGTACAAGTACACTGATCGAAAGTTACTTAAATACAGTTGGTTAATCAGCCAATGACAGCTCAAACATGATGTGTTTAATAATACAGAGGTTGTGCTTGATGCATGGATTTAGAAAATTTAAGATCTCATTGAGCAATTTTGAAAGCTGAGCAAGCTAAAGAGAATTTCCTGGCAGGTGTTCATATATTTACAGGCTGAAATCGTACTAGTGTAATCAATAAATTATTCAACACAGAGTATTTACTCAGCTCATTTACTCAGACAAATTCAGACACACTTCACAAACCAAAACTAAAGATGATCCAAAAGCCACTGTACATCAAATGTTTCAGTGGTTCCTGGAAACTACCAAGTTGACCAAATTTTGCCATCATTTTCTGCTTTTAAGCATTTAAAACTTAAATTAAATCTATTACAGTATTTCACTAAGACCCAATAGGAATTCAATCCAATTACAGTAAAACCATAGATGGAAAACAAGAAAACAGACCTGACAATAACCATGAATCTGTACCAATTTTGGAATTCTCCTTTGGATTACAATTCTTTCTTCCCTATCACCATTTGCACAAAGTTTAAAGCTTTATTATTTAAATCCTATAAGAGCATTGGTACACTTACAAAATTAACAGTGTTACTCTTTTTACAATGCATAGTATAACATCTTAAGTATTTTGGTGGTTTTTACTTCTACAGATTTTCAGCTACCTCATGCATGAATGGAAGTGTGGCTTGTTGCAAAGACTAGCCCTTTGAAAGCCACCCAGGCTATTGATCAAGAAGCCTGTACCATTTGGAAACCATGACTTTTGATGTGCTTGTACATAGGAGATACACTTTGACCCCTAAAATTTGTTGAGAATGGTTTGCTGGCTATGCTAACAATTTGTCATTTAATAATTGAGCAAAGAATCACAGCAGAACAGGTAAAATGCTTATTCTATTTGCACACTCTGCACACTCTGTTTAACCTCAAGCAGAAACAGATGTGTCCAAGGTATTTACACCAGTCCCCAAAGTCTGAGTAGCAACCAATAAGTTTCATCGCTGCACACTTTCCCTTGATTTTCATGAGCCATGCAACTGTGTAGAACTTGCTAACTACTGTTATGCTCTCCACACTGAAAAAATAGCTTGATATAGACCTGCACAAAAGCTTCCAGACTCAGCGTTTGTATTTATGACTCTGAACATCTGGATCAATTAAGAAAAAAAACATCGCTACCATCAACAAAATATGATTTAAGGTCATCTTCATTGGTCTGAACAGGTGAATAACTTCTGCTGTTCTTCTGTTTCTGTAACATTCCTCTACCCGTTAATCTTGCCTTCCTGAACTGGCAATATGTTCTTGTCTTTAGTAATTTATTGTCTGGTATCTTTCAATTGTCCAATAGTTTCCCTCCTAAAGTCTTTTACAATGTTAACTGAGACTTAAATGGTGCGTTGTTAAAGAAGAACTACAAGGAAGTTCATAGTTCAAAATGTGCTAAAGTACAAATACAACAAAACATGCAGTGGATCTTTTAAACTTTATTGACATTATGCATTTTTGAATGTTGATGTATGTATATTTCTACATTTTTCAAATAAATACCTACTTGTCTGCCTTTTATAACTGTATGTCTCTTTCTCCCTTCATAGTCAACAACTTCCACATTATCCAGATAGATGTCAACCCAGTACACATATTTATTGATGAGGTCAAGTGCAAGAGCAGTTGGCTGTTCAATTTTAGAGTCCACTATCCATGTTCTGTTCATTCCATCCATGTCACATCTCTCAACCTTGGCAACATTCCCGTAGTCTGTAAAGAAAAGCTTTCTGTAGAAAGAAAATGAAATGTTAGCTTCAAAGGGTATAAGCACAGCACAAAGCTTCTGGTGGCATTGTGCAAAGCAGGATTTCATTTCTCATCATTTCAGAGACTATATTTATTAATAGTTATCAGTGATTAACAAAGAAGTTCACCATATCTTCTAAGAAATCAACAGTTACATATTTTCTTTAAGTAGAATATACAGAATTGTAATAAAATGCATTCATGCTCATTTATGTACACCTCATATAGATCCTTGATGTAATAATCATTGTGTGTGTGTTTTTTGTTTTTTTTTTTTTTTGTGGTCAGTATACACATGTATAGAGGCTATATTAGAATCTTAAGTATATCTACACAATCACTATTAAAAAAAGGCACTGTAATTACAAGTACTAAAGAGTGGAAAATCCAGGAAGCGCTTAAATGGTTTAGAGAACAATTCTTTACATATAAGGTAAAGCAAAAATGGTGATTCATAATATCAGGTTTATGAAAATGTATTTCTAAAAAATATATAAATGCACTACAATTATGCATTGTACATCATCTTCAGAGGGTGACAGGCACAGGACTACCAATTATAAAAAAGGCTTTAAAACATTTACACAAATTCAATGAATCACTTCACCCAAGAATAACGGGAAACCATTGAAGACTTAATTTTGCTACTAAATCTTCTCAACCCAAGCCTTGATTAGTATTCAGTGGATTTACTAAACAAATCAATTCTGATTAACTTGACAATATTATAACAAGATTAACTATTTGTGAGATTAAATCACATTATTAAATCACATTTGCAAGCAAAGACCACCTTGCCATGACTTTAACATATTATAACAAATAATATAATTCCAGATTCAAAGCTACTAAAACTACCTTGAGAATCAGGATTTCATTCTGCAAATGAAGTGAATTACATCCTCAGTTATTACCATTAGTGGTAATAACCCTACATCAACAGTATAAAATACCTGATATATGTTCATGTTGAAGAACAGTAATTTATGGCCTTGTAATCTCATAGAAATTAAGCATTCAGAAATATTAGGCTAGAAAGAATACATGATCGCTGTGCAGTTAAATAAGAGCCACATCCTTCACTATTACCATATTTAGAATGGATTCTTATCTAAACGTAGATAAAGTATTTCATAGGAAAAATAAAAGATTAGAACATCAACAAAAGTGTTGAAGGCATAAGAATAATTCTTAGTATAGGTAGAGTAGCTGTAAAATGCTAAAATGAACTGATCATTGAATCACAAAGCAGGGCTTGAGGAGAACTTGAAAGGTCACACAGTCCATCACTAGGCCATAAGGCAAAGTAAACTTCACCTACAGCATTCCTGAGGGATAATGCTACATCTGACAGAGAATCCGATTAATCAAAATAATTTTGAATTCCTGTCTTGTCCTTAATTGTAATTCCACAGCTGTACTTTAAGAACATTTTTAAAAATCACACACTTAACATTTAAATTTATATAATCAAAACGTGCATGCTACAGATGATATACAAAGCAAAAATTATGTTCGCAAAGCAAATGTTTTGTTCTGAATGAAAACAGCCAAAGAAATCAATGAAAATGTGTGTAGGGGGGTGTGTATATTTAATCAGCAGTAACAAGTCTAATAACTATTACATTTAAAATAAGTTGTTAAAACATTACATGTTGACAATTTGAAGGGATCACATTTAGATTTATAATGGAAATTTATAATTTAAGATTCGATTATGCAAAATGAGCTTTGATTTGAAATCACAGAAATAAGTTGTGTTGTTGCTCTGAGCAAGCACACATGCACATATGTATATTTATGCGTATATAAACACACGTGCATGTCTGTACAGGTCTTCATACACACATACACAGAGGAGCTACAAAGACCTGAAGTTTCACTTTAGGCTGACTCTTTCCTCAATTGCTTAGCAAACATTATTCCTACACAAGATTAATGCTTCTACGTGGTATAAGAAAAGACTAATATACAAGTTCGAAATGATAATTCATTATCTTCTATAATTACATTCATAAAATTGATTAGAAAAAAAACTTATACAAGTGAGTAAGAAATAGATACAGAAAAGAACAGTTATTTTAAATTGTTTTTCCAGCTTTCAGGGATATGGAAGGTAATTCTTTTGTTTTCTAAATATCTGATTTCTATTAACATCATTTGTGCTAAGGAAACATGAATTCACATGTAAATAGCATACAAACTTTTATTTTTGAAAATAATTATTCTTTCCCTGGAGACTGACAATAACATTAAATTTTAATGTAGAGACCACAGACAGAGCAAGAAAGTAATCACCTACCCATTGTCATATGATCAAAGCATACTGAAAATTAAGTTAGGAAATTAGATGCTTTACCATGTAAATCTGAAACAATTCAGCATTAAAATATTTACATAGATTTAGTAGCTATGTATAATAAGGCTTAAATCAGAACTGCATTTCTAACACATGAAGTTGACCCATGGTTACACTATTTTTTCCTTTGCCTTGGGAGTTCTCAAGGACACATGGGTATTAATTTCAACTTAAGACTAGTTCTGCTGCTCACAAATGAGGCTGGATTTGCCTTCTCATTATCGGCAGAGGATGGTGAAATCTTTTATCAATTCACAGAGCAATTTCACCATAAATACTAACCATTTGCATTTCCCTGTACAATCCACGTACTATGCATTAGTACTGACCATGAGGGACAGCTCATTCAGGGGCAAGATCTGTGTTCATTACAGCCTTTATTTTCTGAGACTACCAATGAGGATGCTAGCTGGGGCAGCTACAAAACTGCAAAATCTCTGGCATTAAATT
>PPHD01027722.1:0-11092 GCA_002909625.1 Bambusicola thoracicus
AAGTCACATGAAATGATTCTTTGTCTTACAAATAGGAGAAGATAAGCAGGTTTTGAAGCCTTAAACTAGGCCCATGGCATATCTTCATTAAAACTTAGTAAGTTTAGCAAATGTAGTTGGAACAGAGGGAGAGAGAACGCTCACCTGAGCAGTGTACCTTGTAATCTGTGTGAGGCAGAGTGAGGAGTCAAAGAAAACTGTATGAGCCTTATGTACAGAGAATGCAGTTTTTAACTAACTGAGCTTCATTTTCACAAAGTAGACAATACAACTCTTTCAGGGCTGTTTTCCTTCTTAAATGACTTAATTACTTTTATCTAGACTTGGACAGAAGCTGATCTATGAGCAGAGGCTTAGTTTGGGAGATTTTAAGCTAGTAGACCAAAATTTGAAACAAATGCAAATGTGAAATTGAAATCATAATGCAGCTGCTTCCATTTCTGCTATAATCTATGAAAATTACTGCGTTTTATAGGATCTACTTTGTGTACTAATATGCAATCTGAATATTATTTTTGCTGAAATTGAAATAGTCTCATGTACTAACACACTGAGGAGCATACTTCTCCTCAGTTGGAAGAAGTAGAACACATTTTGTAATGGATGCTAACCTTTTAAAAACATGATATCTAGCATTTTTGAATGACTTCAGTTGTTGTTCCCTTTACTAGATATAATATCAGAGGAACAGCGATAGGTGATAGAATAATGAGGTAATTGATTCTTTTTTCCTCCCCCCCTCTCTTATTATTTCCGTATAATGGATTTATCAGGTTCTTGTTTTTTGTATCTAACTGGCATTTTAAGAATTGCTATACTTTAAATGTTATGAATTATATTTAGCTGCATGTATTTGCATGGAAATGGAAAAGAAATGGCAGCGTATACATTTAACAACATTAACATTTTCATTGTGTGCTGTAGAAATTAATGGAATTTGTAAAGTGTTAAGTTGGTGAAAAACAATTACCTTTTTTATTAGACTGCTGAGGAATGTGTTAACTTTGCATCTGCTTTGTCTGGCACTAGAGAACACCCAGTTCTGAAAAAATATAAAAATTTAATCTTTTTTTCCCTGAACAAGATGTAATTATCAAAGGTATACCTGATAACACATATTTATCAGAGAAGTGCTAACTATTTCTAAAAAAAGAGCTAAATATAATGAGGTTAAATGAAAAAGTCATTTGATCTCATGTTCTTCACTGAAGTATTTCAGTGAATTAGTTATAAGAACATATAATGTTTGTGAAACTGTTTGGCCATGTGCCATAAGAGGGGGAAACGTTCTGCTGTGATTTAATGCTAAAGCCTTGGGAAATGGAGAAAACATGGGGAAAAGTAATGCTAAAGATGAAAATTAACATACTGTCTTTGTGTGGCTACAAGGGAAAAGACATAGGATGTTGTTCCATAGAATACTTATCCTGAGTCCTATATCATAAATGCTTAGGGAAAAATACCATAGACACATATTCCATTGTCTTATATTTCAAACTTAGCTGTAATTGAAATACATAAATTTAACACAACAATATGTGTAAGGGTTCAGGAGCCTGTGTTCTTTTTGCTGTAATGTACCTGACTTTCATGGTAGGAATTCTTTCAGTATTAAACGTATTTACCATGGAGTTCTTTAGCTCTTCAGTAATGCCCAGAAGATAGATTTTGTTTGCTGTAAATGTCATATGAAAATGAATGATTTATTCAGCATAGGATTTTTTTTCTCAGTGTACTTTTCTCTGATTTCAGTTGTTGTTGTTCTTCTGTAATGTATCAGAATTTCTGAAAAAATGAAAATTTAGAAAGGTTTGCATCTAAGGCGAATTGAAATACTGATTGTGTTAGAGTGAGGGAATGACTTAGGAAGGCATTTGGGTGAACATTTTGTCTTATATAATCAGCAGTAAAATAAATTTTTGCCTTTAGGAGGTCAGTGGGCTGTTAGCATTACAGTTTTGCTGCTGTTTATGAACCTTCTTAATGCTTGATATCTGACAGCAGTAGTAAACCTCTTTCGTAGCATCAGAGGCTTCTATAAGACATGGGGTATTTGGTAGTTAAAATCAGAAGCACAATCAAATATTGATATTCAGGAACAGGATCTGTTCTAATATAGTTCAATAATTGGTCACCTCCCTGAGCTAGATGTGACTTTGCAAATCACAGCTTATTTGTAAGAAGATGTGGTAGGAATTCTTGGGCAAGAACATGGGAGTGAGCTGGTGGATTTGTCTACACGGTCAATGAAGAACTGACCATAAGACATCAGTGAAACTGCTTCTGAGGTAGTAGTAATAAGCTTTAGGTTCCCTGCGTTTGTTTTGGATCGAAAAAGTAGTTCAAATGAGAAGATGGCAATAACAACAAAAGTAGGCTTCAAACAGCACAAAAGAAGGAAGCGCTGTTCTTGGTAGCAAAACCAGACAATGTTTGGTTGTGTTTTAGTTAATTTGGAAACCTTAAAAGGCAATGAACCTTAGTACTGGTGGATTCTGTGCTGTTTTAGTTGAGTAATCAGAGCTGAGATAAGAAGAATGCAGGAAGGGGAAGGAAGTACACCTGAGCTCTGTAACCAGTTGCTACAGCTGAACCTGGGAGATAGTTTGCAGTAATGGCGTTGGAAAGAAGCAGGGGTATTGAGGATACACGATGAATTTTGTGACAGCCACTGCACCTGGGCCTCTAATAGAAAAATGTTTGTAGCTGAATTCCTGTAGGTTGTTTGCAGATTCAGCTGATGGTTGTGATTGTGATGTTAGGTTTTCCTTCTTCTGAGAAACATAGAAGAGTGACTTTCAGAATAATTTGAACAGATAAGCATAGTTGTTCTAAAATATGCTGCAGGGTTACTCAGAAAATCTTGAGTAACGAAGACTGGGAACTAGGTTCTCCAGTTCTCCAAAAATGTATTTTCAAGAGGAATAATGCTTTACTTTTAAGAGAAATAATGTGCTTTAATAATAAGCTACTTATTCGATTGCATATATATTTCTGAACTCCTTATTAGATGTCAGAATTCGTAAACATAAGGAGAATGTCCTATGTGACAAACACTTTTCTTTTGAGAAGTTTCTTAGCTTGTAAGTTTGCATCTTTTCTGGCTATATAACTGAAAGAATATAATGGTCACACTTGTGAATGCCTATTCAATTCATGTAGGTCTTAAATTAAGTGTGCTTTTGATCATTAATATTCATAACAATCAACTTTGAAGACTTGAATTGGGCTGATCATAGGGGGCAAAATTGTGCTAATCAAGCCTTCACATGCCAATTTTATAAGATATTACACAAATGTAGTACAAGATAAAGCTAAAGCTTTCTTTACCATATACCTTCGGATAAGATGGTAATACTTGATTATTCTGAAATCAGGGCATCACCTACAGTTTAAGGATGTAACTATAAGGACTGCTCTGAAAGTAATGCCTCCTATTTTAATGTTGGCACATGATGTCAAAGGTGGATGTTATGGCAGAAGAGACTGAACCTTCCCAGCAGCGTCCCATTACGTGTTGTTGCTGTGACAGATGGCAGCAAGGGGCAATCTGACAAAATGGCGTTTGACATGGAGCTGCATATGAAGCAAAGGGGTGTCACTGAATTCCTCTGTGCAGTGAATTCCTCCATGTATCAACATTCATTGACACTTGCTGAACATTTCTGGAGACCAAACAGTGTGTATGAGCACGGTGAGGTGATGGGTGGTGCGTTTCATCAGTGGGAGATGGAGACATCAAAGACAAGTCGCATTCTGGACAGCCATGCACAGTTGTCAATTGGGAACAATGGTGGCGATGTTGGAATATCACAGAGTTTGTGCCAGATGTGTCACGTGAATGCTCACACAGAAATAGAAGGAACACAGTATGGAAGTTTGTCAGAACCTATTGAACCAATCTGGGGCTGAAGGTGACAGTTTCATGGATTGCATCATTGCCAGTAACGAGATGTATTGTCACCACTACAAGCCAGAGTCAAAACAACAGTCCCTGGAATGGTGATGTATGAGGAACAAGCTCAAGACTTAGTCCTCAGGCAGTAAAGTGACACACATTGTTTGGGATAGGAAAGGGATGATCTTTCTGGATTTCCTGGAGCCTGGATAAACAATCCACTCTGACACTATGTTGTGCCGCTGACTAAGCTGAAGGCTTGTACTTCTGGAATCAGGCCAGAGAAGAGGGCAACCTTTTTCTTGCAATACAATGTTTCCAGGCCTCATACCAATCTGGGAACCGTGGAGCACACTGTCTGTCTCAGCTGGACTGTCCAATCATACCTGTAGTCCAGATTTGGCATCTTCTGTCTTCCATCTGTTTGGGCCAATGAAAGATGGACTGTGTGGGCAACATTTTCCTAACTACAGCGTCATCATAGCAGCTGTGAAACATTGGATCACCTCTACAAGTGCAGATATTTAAGTGTGGCATGCAGGCTCTTGTTCATTGCTGGTGAAAATGCACAGCTAATGGTGGTGACTATGTTGAGAAGTAGTGCTTTGTAGCTGAAAATTTGCTCAGTCAAGTAGTGTTATTGTGTTCTTCATAGTTGTTGTAGTTTCCATGGAAATAAATAGGAGGCATTACTTTCAGGCTGACTAACAGAAAACAGTGATCGGTTTCATCAGCGTTACAAGACATAATGTTTTCTGTTCCGTAAAATTAATAACAATAATACTTTGTATCCAAGAGTTTTCATACATCTTCATTATCTGATGCCTGAATATGAGTAAATAGCTTGGTTTTATCAGTTGATGGAGATGCCTGAGGAATACTGACACAACATGCATAAATTTCAACATCTGGCAATTTATGTTTGGAAGAGTGTGCAGTTTGAAAGAGAAGCAGCAGCACACAGTCAGGCAAACTTCAGAAGAGAGAAGAATTGCACAGCACCCTTCACTACCTCCTGATGGTCCATACCATTGGGCTACTGCTTAACTTTGTTGCAGTGAACAGGAATTGCTTATCACAAGTATAAATTAAAAACCCAAGAAAAATATGTTTTTATTTAAGTGGTGTTTATTAGTGTGGCTTAGAAATGTACTGAAAATCTTTAGTTATGGAGAAAAAACACCTCTCCGAGAGAAACCTTTTTCCTGTAACGTACTTTGTTCTGAAATAGCATTAGATTGTGCTCATATTTATTTTTAGTGGGGAAGACTTGCCTCTGCCAAGCTCCTCCTCGTAGCAGCATGCTACTGGAATGTGTGATAACTGTCTCACGGTTATAGCCACATGTGCTTGGCTGCAGTCTCCATGCTGGAGGTAGTCATTGACTTTATAAGAGAACTTAAGTACGAGTCTGTTTATGTCCTTTAAAATAAGACTTCATATGATTGTTTTAAACTCAGAACTGAAATGGAAGGCACTGTTTTTTTTATCAAAAATGGCTTTTTGTTTCTGCTTTTATTTTAAAAATGCGTGATTCTGAAGAGCCTTGACATTTTTTGTAATGGTCTGCATTAGGGGAATTTAGATGGGGACATGGATTTTCATAGGAATGCTAAGACAAAAGAAAATAAATCAAGGAACTACTTTGGACTTTGGAATACTGGTTAGTTATTTAACACCATCTTCTGATCTCAAAACTTCTTAGATTGAATCTAGCAAGTGTCTCTTTTGAAAGAGACAGATAATTTCCTGCTTGGTCAAACCTAACAATGTTTAACTTTTCAACTTCTCTGCTGCTCTTTTTTGTTAACTAATTAATACATATAAATACGCCATATCCCCAAATCCAAATGGGCATCACAGTGAGCAATAGCTGTAAGGCTAGTAGGCATGGTCTTGAAATCAAAAAGGGTCTTATGATGAGTAGCTGTGCTGTTTCTGAGGCCTTGTGGTCACTGATGTGGTTGATAACAACAGTTATTTCCCTTAATTTCTCTCAGAAACAGCTTCATTTTAAACACAGGTACAAAGCTAAATGTCTGAATAATTGTTTAAGGTTTCTGCAAGTAATTTATGTAGTTTATTAGGTGCCATGCATCTTTTCCATCACGTAGAATAATTAACAATCACAGCATACTTAATTAGTATCGATGTATGAAGGTGGAACGAGAAAACTGTCAGATAAGAAATTGGAGGAGGTAAAAAACTCTCACAAAGGAAACAGAAATAGTCAATTTTATGGAATTTTTCCAGACACATTTCCAGCAGATGTGGTAGCCCACTGTTGTGTGGATCTGTTGACTGATACTTACAAATCTCCTCTAATCTATTTAAAAAGCAAAAAAGTATGAAACTATCCTTTGAAAGTTTAGCCACATTAGAAGTCCTGTGTTGCTTTGACGGTTTTATGTAAATGCACGTTTATTCTGTATTAATTATTGATGATTTTGATTAATTTTCATCTTTGTCTAGCTGTAGGACAACAATTTATCTTAATTTTATTGTCTTCTTCCTATGACAAAAATGAAACAAATTGTGCAGACCATTGGAGAGAATTATGAGACAGAGTTTTCTGGAGGTTTTTTCTGGGAAGGACTCCTCTTGCAGGAATCCCAAATCAACAGTTAAAATGGCCTAATTCAGCCTACTGGCCTTTGCACTGCAGCATACCAAGGTTACACATGGGTTCAATTCTGGATCAATTTAGATTTTCAGGATCCTATATAATTCTAGTATAGTTTGATTCCTTGCTTTCTGCTAAAATCTGTACCTGCTTCTCCCAGGGGAATGGTGTTTTCGTTGCATTATGTTCAGGACCTCAAAGCTAATAGCAGCCCTGATAAAGAATGAAAGAAGAGCTAGGTGCAGATGATGAGTTTGGTTATAACTGGAATTAGAGGGATCTACAAAGTTAGGGCTAAAGAGGATAAACATTGTGCCAGGGTCTTTTCACATCTTAATCAAGTAGTTTCCTGGAACTGAATAGTCACAAAACAGAATATATCATTTGGCTAATATTTCTTCGTTATTCCAGGAAGACTTCTGCTGTAGGTCCACTGCTAAAATAGAGGTAGTTTCTATTGTAAATTATTTCAAATCATTTCCATCCTTAGTAGGACTATATTTAAAAAATATTTAAGCCTTGAGCCTTGTCATAAGGAAATAACAAAGAAAAATATATTTCATGAAATTTGAGAGGAGGAAAAACAACCATGAGAACCCTCAAATCACACTGGAAGGCACACTAGATCCTTAATAGCTCTCTGCATTTTTAAATGTCTGTTTTAGCATATATATAGATTTTTCACTTCAGAGTTTTGCTGCCTCATTGTGTTTGGAGATTATCTGTAGCACTTCATAAAAAAAAAAAAGCACGTGAATTTTGCCAACACCTGATGTTTGTACTTCAGAGAGGCAATGAAATGTTGCATCACTTGACAGTCCACCGTCTTGCATGCTGTTCTTGCTCTTAAGTCAGGGTGGATATCTTTATAAGTATGCAGTTTTACATTCGGAGTAGTGTTGGTGTTTGTACCGAACTTATGGAGAGTGTGTTTGAGTGCCTAATTATTATCTTATAGCCCTGTTTTGATAGCCCATTTCAGTGTTTGGAAGTGATCTTTCAGTACTCTTCTCTTTGTGTGCTATTTGTAGACGATCTGCTGTTGCCCGCATTCAGGAGCTCTTCAGAAGGAGGAAAGAAAGGAAAGAAATGGAAGAGTTGGAGACCTTGAACATTAGACGTCCCTTAATAAAGATGGTTTATAAAGGTCATCGGAACTCCCGAACAATGGTACAAATGCTTTGTTTGCTTTTGGAGCCATAGGTTTCTGTATGGAGTGAACTAGTGTGGATGCTACATTGATAAGCTTTCCAAAAAGGATGTTGTAAGCACTTCCACTTGTATATTCAGTTGGAAGTCGTTTGCAATTTGCTCTAAATTAGAATGAAAATCAGTATGGCTTGCGTGTCACCACGTCAGACAATCAAGTTTTCAGTAGTTTGGTTTTTCTCCTTAAGTTCCTTTGAAATCTGAGGTGTTTATCTGTCAGCTTAAGTGGTATAAAATGTGACTACCTTCAAAATTAGTATTGGTTCCTCAGTCTCCCTTCCAAGCTTTTTAAAGGGAAATTAATGATTAAATTTTGAAGAGGTTGGAACTCAATAATTTTGAAGAGCTTGGAAAGGAAAAGTAAGGATTCAGTAATAATTTTTAAGAGATTTGACATATTTGAATTTAAAAAAGGAAATACTGCTAGTTATTAATCTTACTGTCGATACTAAATACCCTGCCTTTTTCACATAAAGTGCACTTTTTGAGGGAAAATACACCTACTGTTTTTACAACAGTGGTGCATGAAAAACAAACGCTGTCTTCCTTGCTGTTTCTTTTTTTTTTTGTCTTTTTACAGTACTTTGAAGATGTTGAGTTCTCAATGCTAGGTGGTGCTTTGTAGAAGTAGCAGGTGTCTTCTTTTGAAGGTGATCTGAGGAGTAGTCCCTCTTCCTCCAAGAGCAATTTACTAGAGTTTAAATGAAAGGCCTTGATTACACTGTGGGGAAATTGCTTCCATAAGTGCACATTTCAGTAAGCGTAAAACAAAGCCTAGAATAAATTTGATTAATGACAAGATCTTGCACTGTGTTTCACAAAATAATTTTAATTACTCAAAAATGCATTCGTTTAAAAGTCATACCATCAAACACTTAGTTCAGAGATATTAAGACTAAGCTTGCCTTAAGTGGTCTTAATTTAGTCTCCATCTGTGTATGTGTTGTTGCACAGATTCTATGCTCGTTGTTATTTAGCTTCTGTAGAATTTGGTTAGATGTTTTAGCTTCAGTTTTACCCAAGCACCTCTGACAAGGAATGCCTACAGTAGAAGACTGACATGTTTGTTTCTATGGTGGCAAACATTTTGATTATTTTTTTTCCTGATGGACTCCCTCCATCCTGCAAGAAGAAAGCTGGCTTCCATTTCAAATCTGTGGTGGAGACAGTTTACAGAACACACTTTCTATATACTTTCTCTGTTTCCTACGCACTTGAGCTACCCAGGGTTAAAATTGTCTTGTCAATTACATGCATCTGTTGCTTTGGTCATACATATGTAAGAGAAATGAACTAAAGTCAGGCATGCAGGTTGGTTTATTTGGGTGCCTTCTGACTTCTGAGAGTTTAATTTGGCAATCTTACAAAAAATTGTAATGGTCATATTTTGCGTAATTCCTCTATTTGTTAGAAAGCAAAATACTTGAAAAGAGTAATAGCAGCAGTGTGCGTGATGGTAGGGGCTTGGGGGTGGGATTTCTTCTTTCTTTCTACCTGTTCAGGGAAAGAATGGTCCTGTGAGCCCAAACTCTGCTGCTTTCTCTTTGGAATTTGTCTTTTGCCATGTACCTCCAGTTCTCTGTTTCTCTGGTCTCTTTCTTACTAATTTTCCCTCCTCATCTCTTTTCCTATATTTGTCATTCTTCCCTTCATTATACTCACCCCATAAACAGATGCTTAAGAGTACAAAGAAAGCAGGAATGCCTGAGAACAAATTAAGGTGATTTATTATTATGGATGTTTTGGATGCACTTGTATGTAACAGAACAATAAAAAGATGAGACCTATAAGACAAAAACTGCAGAAAGATGAAAATATTGGAAATGTGTCCTAGGCTACAGATTCCAGAAATGCCATTTTCTTGGCTTATTTTTAGCTATCGAGATGATATTACTGCGCTGACTGTATCATAGGAACATACAGTATAGACAAAGACCTAGCAAGATCCCAAGCCTGAATTTTGATAGTGGATGTATTTAACACTGGAAATATGGTGCATACTTTTAACAGTGGTAACGGTTCAGCATACTTAGTATGGTTCTTTACCATGGCTTGTTTTAAATCAATCAATGTAGCTGGGACAAGGCACAGAACAAGACTGCCTGTCTGTCCTGGCCTCCAGTGTGTTTTTCTGGAAAAGCTATGCAAAAAGAAAGGATGAAGGCACTGCCTACTTGGGAGCTTTATTGTGATGTGTTACCTGGAAAACAATTCCATAATAGGATTCTGTGTAAATGGCCTTTTGCCCTCTTTCATGCTCAGGTTTCTATCACTTTTGTATAAGACATTCTTAAATACTAAAGATTAAGAAATTATTTTATGCTATACTTCAAGCGTTGGACATCGTCTGTGTGAACTCTGAAAGCCGCTCAGTGGGAAATTTCTGTTCATATATCTCTTCCCAGCCTATGTCAACTTGAAAAAATTAATGCACTTTGAGCTTGAGAATTGTTTGAAGTGTAATCTTTTGTGTAGGTTTACATTTTAAGACTGCAGCCCAAATATGAGATTATCGTAAGCTTTCAGCTCATGCATTGTGACTGAGTTTGACTGTTCTTGAAGAAGCACCCCTTCTCCCTCTGCCATCCCATCTAACCTCTTATTCTGTGAATGACATGGAAGATGGGGAGTGAGAAAGGTAATGTTGCCTAACCTGTTCTTCAAATAGTTTAACAATGGTTACTATGACATCCTACTTTGTGGAAAATGCAAGAGTGATTTCTGAAGATTACAACCATTCGTGAAGGAAGTGACCCGTTCTTGTTTGCGCAGACTGATTGATGTCATTTGGATTAGGGATGTTCAGACAGTAAAGGCGAGAGAGAAAGGCCTTGGCACAGAAAGATTATTCTGCATTTAACAAACGTAGTTATTTCTTGAAAATTATTCTGAACTGTTCTATTCTATGTTACTCTAAAACTATTCCATTTTGGGGGTACCGAAGTTAAATAAGCCACGTTCTTTTAGGCTGTAGTCATGAGAATATTGTGAATGTTGCAGGTGTGTAGTAATAACAGCGCTGCATTTCAAGGAGATGCATGTCTGATGTGTCTATGGAGGCCATTTGTTCCTGGCCTGCAATTTCTCTGTTGTTTACACAACCATTTTCACTGCAGCATTACTGTTTTGTGGGGCTACTTCAGCTACGTTAGTTCCAGAACTCATAATAAGTACTGTGCAGGTAATTATTTACAAACAATATTTTAAAAAGAAAAAATTAGTCTAATATAAATAGTTATATGAATCAATATAAATTTGGCTGGTATGTATAAACAATTATTAGATGATACATTATTCTATAATCCAGTAACTGTACTATGTTTTCAGAGAAGGGATGGGAACAAAGAAGAGAATCATAGAAT
>PPHD01027723.1:0-11092 GCA_002909625.1 Bambusicola thoracicus
GAACTTCCTCCTGACCCCTGATGCTCTCCTTTGCCTGGCTTGCTGATTTGGAATGGGTTACAAAACTGATCTGGTGGTGATGATTTTCCCTGCATGAAAGACAACTATTTTATTTTTTTCTAGGTTACATGAGAGTCCTTTCTTTTAATGCAGGTATATGTGTGACCACTGACTTAAATACACATGTTGAAAAAACTGCTTGGTCCTAGGAAAAAAATTAGCATTTAGTCACTCATATCTAAAACTTGAAATTGGAATTCACAGTGTGATTTATTATAACATTTCATAAGCAGAGGTATCAGTTAAGAAACCAATTCAGTACAGTTACAGGCAGCAAAATATTGAAAAATCTTAGAAGACTACATACTGGATAAAAGCTTATATGTTATTTATAAGATATTATGTATTATGCTGCACCTTCCTAATGAATACAATTATATGGTACAACTGGGAAACATTACATTAGATAAGAAACATGGGAAAATTAGCCTGATGAGTGCACAATTTGTTTTTCGATCTTCATTCCATGAAAAATTTCATAATGCTATTGGAAACCTTTTGGATTGCAACAAAGTTTATTTTGTTCCAGGATTTACCAGACTGCAGCAGAGGTGGAGTGTGGGGCTTATTTCTATTGCAAGTGAAATTGCTGGAAAATTGAAGAAGAGATTATGCCCATTTAGCTGAATCTGACCGAGAGGGACAAACCAACCAAGCTATGAAAAAGGACAATTGTACTTATCTAATATGTTAGAAAATTCTATCTATAGAATCTATCATCTATTATTTTAATGTCACTTACAAATGTTTTCCTTTAAATAAATTATTTTATTGCCTATTTCATGATAGCTGTGGAATTTGAAAAAGTTTTAATGGGAATTTTTTTTTCTAATCCAAGGGAGACCATCTTTTGTTTCAGAGGCTGGAGGAAAAGGGAAGGGAGAAAGAGGGAAGATAAAAAGCCAGAAATAATAGAAACTAAAGAGAACTATCATTTTCCCCAAAGCAGATATTTTTAATCTGAGAAAAATTGTTGTGGCATATAACTGTTTGATGATGTGTTCAAATGCTTCCATTGCAAGTCAAATAAAAATAATTGTTTAAATATTACAAATTATCAAAATTATCTATCACAAAGCACAGAATCAAAATACTTCTTATAGTATCAGTTCCTTCATTCTTAAGAAGAGAACAGGTTTATGTTCTAGTGATATGCATGCTGGTAATAATAACAGTTCAGATGGCATTGCTTCTTGATGTTCAGAGGGTAGAAAACTATTGCTTGTTTGCAGCTAATGCTGTGCCTTTATGGAGTGATAAAAGTAACTAATAATTTGACTGAATTCAGTAGAGTTTTGCTAAACTGACTAATAGTGTATGTGACAAAGCATTGGCTCTTGAATTATAAATCAGATATAAAAGCCTAATTTCAGCACTTGTTTCACTGGGGTTATGTTGTACCAATGCTAAAAAAACTCCATTGAGCTAGCTTCCACCTTGGAGTAAGTTCAAGATCAAAGTGAAAAAAGGGTCTTCTCCATAGTCACAGTTCTGATCAGAAATGAAAACATTAAAGTAAATCATGAAAAACCATCACAGTTGTTCCTTGTTTGGCCTGGGATGTGTTTGCTTTCAGTGTTCTGACCGAGAAGGAACTGCTCTATTTATGAGTGAAGTGGATTTAAGTAGTTTTGGACCATAAGTTTCTCTACAGATGCAATATGTCTTTCTCCATCATTGGCTTTGCCTGTTACAGTCTTAGAATGACAAATTATTCAAAATCTAATAGTTCAGAAAAAATTCCCACTAGGCTCTTTTTGTTTTATTGAGAAAACATGCTATACAGAAAATAAAGATCACCTCATCCAAACAGGGTGAGAGCTCATTGTTCAGCTCTTTCAGAATGATTCATGAAGCTTCTGACAATGATTAAGAGGGAGAAAGGGGAGAGAAATAGAGGAAATGTGATGTTAAAAAGTACTAGTCAGTAGGAGCTGTCTCAAGTAGTTGTCTGGGGTAAAAGTCTCCTTTAAACACTATCAGAATTATCTCTGTTGCCCTAAGTTAGAGGAGGATTGTATTTTTTTTCATTAATTAACTAAAGAAAGAGAATGGAAAGGTAATATGAGTTAATGCAATTGGAAATTGGAAACTTACCAAAAGCTTCGAATAAATGGCAGAACATCAAGGGATAAGGCATTTTCACTTTAATAACACACAGGAGTGTAGAGGTCACCCTGCTTAAAGAATTAAAAATTTAAATCATTCTGATGGGAAATATGTCCCTTGTCATAGCTCAAGCCAATTCAGACTTGAACTTACTAGTACTCATACATTACAGTTTTTGACAAAATATTTTAATCCAAAGAAGACCACACATAGAAGATGGACTGTGCAAATGGAAAAAGGTAACAGTAACACTAACATATTATGTCAGCAAAACTTTCCAGTTTGGTGCAGAATCATTACTAAACCTACAATTCTGATAGACTGAAACTGGCTACTTGAAAACTGTCTGTAGAAACAGAACTTTGTGAGCACTTTTTGAGACCATTTTTTTGAAGAGATGAGCTGATGAGACTTTATGACTGTTCATGTCTCTTTTCCTCATCCACTTTTGAAATGCTAGGCAAACTTCAGCCAAGTATGGTAGAGAAGACAGTTTTTGAAGTGACTGTGTTTCAGCAGTTATCACACAAAGTGGTGCTTAGTCAGAGGAGAGATTCCCACATTGGTGCAGCTGTCTGTTGGAATGTAGATGGAATCAGGAACCGTAGTATGCTATTTAAGTGATAGTGTGAATCAGCATGTTTTCAAGAGGTAAAGTTTTGACCAGCCTCTTACTCTGCAGAAAAAAAGTGATGAGCGTACCATAAGGCTGGGAGAGAAGGGGAAATTGATGATATTGTGGGAGTAGGTTATAAGGATTTGACAGGTTATTCCAAAACAGTGAAATTCACAGGAATTTGGAAAGGAACTATTGTTCTGGAGGGATGTGAGAGAATCACTAGTTCAGCTGCTTCAGAACACTTGCTGTTGTTTCTTCTCTTCAGTTGTTCATTCCAACATTAATCTCCTTAATTACTTTTTGCCTTCCTCCTCCTGTGCAATGACAATGATGTTGTTCCTGTGTCTTGGAAACACTCAGATTATTTTTAAAAAATGTAATTGATCTTCTGGGAAGCATTGGTTCAGGTAAATGTAATTAAACAAATAGGACAATGTCTGAAGATTATTTTGGCTAGAATGAGGCATGAAAATTTTATTTAGAGAGAACTAATTCCATTAATTCCATTAATGTGTTGTTGAACTGGTAAAAAGGAAAGAGTTCTGGAAAGAATTTTCCTGGCAGTTGTGGAGAGATATAAACCTTTCATGACTGGAAGAAATAATATGCAGTCTGATTTGCTTAAGAGTGTAGAAAAGTATGATCACCACTTGAATGAATGAACACATTTCATGGGATATATCAGACAGCAAATGTCAATGTGAAACTTAGAAAGGCTTGTAGGTTCAAAACTGTGCAAATAAGCACAATGATGAATCACTACTATTAGTTTTTGAAAGGACTGGTTATGTTTCTGTAGCACTTTTTGACTGTTGTCCTCTATTCCTCTTCACTTCTCTCTTGTAAATCAGAACATAGATTATACAGACTAAAAAATCATGCATGTTTCAGACACTTCCTTTCAGAAATCATGTTGATTCACCTCTGAGGATGAGTCAAAAACCTAATGGATGTTGCTAAGTTATTTAAGTGGCCTGCCTAGGCTACTTTACTACTTCATGGAGAAGGATAAACACTTTCATAAAGTGATTCAGAGGAATCAGAATCAGCTTGTGTCTTAAGTAGATATATTAAATCATTATACATGAATGGGGTGACATAGATCAAATCTGGATATATTTAGTGGGAGGTGCCCACTATAGTGTGTTTTTCTTCTTCATGCTCTAGAAAATAGCAAGGGGGAAAAAAACATGTACATTTCATAATGTTAACTCCTCATTGAGTGAATTTTGCTTTTGGGCTGAAAAAGAACCAAAGTATACTCTTACCAGAACAGTATGGGAAGAAATGATGACTCATGATCCCATTTCTTCAGATAATGTTGGAACTTCTCTGTTGTGTATAATCCCATGAATAAAGCTTGTTGAAATAATAGACTTGTTAATGATATTAGTCTATGTGAAAGTCTTACTAGTGGTAATTAACATATTACATGCTTAAAAACACTGAAGGAGTAGCTTAACATGGTACTGAACACAGAAACATACCATGTGCTGAAACAGATGCATAAACAATTTCAGAGCTGATAACCATCACCAAAAGATAGAAATGGGAGCTGTAGAGTGAAAGATTTCTATTGCTAGTGGAAGGATGATGAAACAGGAAAAATTCCTCAGAGAAAAATTCCTGTTTTCATTTTGTTTAGACCGTTATCTCAAAAAAATATTACTCTTATTTTCAGAGATGAAAGTAAAAAAATATATGATGATGTTATTCCCCTCCCCCCCGTAAATCTCAACAATCTAAATTATCTGGATGTATAAAATATAAGCTATTCTGTTTGCTATTCTGTTCTCACAACAACTATCAACCATTATCTCCATGTATGCAGTAAATATACTCTTGAAGGTGAATTTATTTGTCTTTATTATGTTATTTTGCAAACAATATTGTTAACTCAAATGTCCTCAGCGGAATTCAATCTTACATTTAAAAGCAGTTTATGAGGGTGTTGTTGTCAGTGGTGGGTGTCAGTTGGATGTGACTGGAGAAGCCATGGAGCAACAAAGGCATTTGTTGACATTGCAAAGTTCTCCCACTGGCTCACCAGAGCAGTTCATTCCTTATTTAATTCAATGAAAGAATCAGATGGTCCAAATCGACAAGATTAAAACTTTGTGAACTGCTGATGAGTGGAATAAGAGTGGCCAACAGTGGCTCTGGCTCTGTAATGTGGGATTCTTTTCATCAGGTGAAGCGAAATAGGAAAATAATTGGTTTCACAGTTTGCTGCACTATCATGTAGAAATAATGCTCAGACAATAGCAGGTCTGGCTTGAAACGAGCTTCCAGTGCTGAGCCTTGGTTTCCCACTACTATTCCCCATTCCTCTACAGCTGTTTGACTATAAAATTTAGTCAACCACCAACACGTTTCATGAGCACTGTGGTATAGAAAATGAATAGTTAAATTTTCAACAGTTGTGCAATAACAGGTTATTTTTTTCTGTCTCCTTAACAGGAGATTAATTGTTTCATTGTGTGGTTCTGTGCTGTCACACTCTAAGGTCTTATCACTCAGGCCTACACATTTATTTTCAAAGAAACCGTTTTAATAAAGAAGGCCAATGACATCCTGGCTTTTATCGGGAATGGTGTGGTGAGCAGGACTAGGGAAGTAATACTGTCCCTGTACTCAGTACTGGTGAGGCCCCACCTTGAGTGGGGTTCAGTTTTGGGCACCACAATATAGAAAGGACAGTGAAGTGCTGGAGTGGTTAGGAAATGCCTAGTTTATTTTGATGTGGAACAGTGAAGAGCCCACAAATTTTAGCAACATGGAAATAAAGATCGATTGCTTTATAGATGCTACAAGGGAAGAGTTTATGGTGGTTGAAATGATATTGTTGGCTAGCTAAGCCTTTTTTCCTCCATCACAGAGAAAGAAAAAACATGACTTTCAACTTAATTCTTCAAATTGCCTCTTCTTTCTCTGTTGCCCTAAGAGCAATTATGTATTTGGACATATCCCTTAAGTCACTGACTAGCTTTATATTAAAACACTCACGAGGGAAAGAAAAAAGGGAAAGCAAAATTGGAAAGACTGGATAATGAGAAGTTCTGAACTGCAACAAAGGACACAAAAGCTTGTGTGTGATGTCAGCCCTTTCAGTGGTGCTTTAATAGGGTGAATTGCAATATTTTGCCACCACCTCTTCACATATAAGCTCCTCTGAACTCATACACTCCATATATAATGAAGATACTGAAAGTCTTAGCATGACTCCATATTCTCCCAAGAATAAATAAGAATTTTAATTTTAATTTTTATGCATTCGAATTTGACTCACTAAAATCTTCTATTTATCACGTGATGACAAAAAAGCATTCAGAAATTATGTATTACTTATCTGCTTTGTATTAATCAATTTGTGTTTCACTGGAACTGTTCCTTATCTGCAGTATAAAAAAAGTATTTTTATTTATTAAAGAATTCTTATTAAGTTAATTTTAGTTAAGGATTCTAATTTAAATGAACATTTCATTAATTTTATCAAGAAGTGCAAACACTAAAAATAATTAATAGAAATCCTTTAGTAGTACTATTACACTATACCTTTGAGATTACAGCGTATAGTGGGTTTTAAAAAAAGGCAGCCCTAAGGAGATCAAGATGAGATAACAGGGCAGAGCGCATCAGCCAGTGAGCCATGAGGGTTCGGTCATGTCTGCTCCTCCCAAGGGCTCTCATCATGTAAATCACCTGGCAGAAACCAGAGTCACTGAGTCCCCTGTGGCCTCTCCAGACTCAGGAACCTACTCAGCAAACCAGACAGAGCTCTTCAGGGAGCATGCAGCCAACTAGGACTCAGAATGCAGGGTGTGCTCGAGCTTTCTGTCAATTTCTGGCAGCAGCAGTGGAGACACCTGTGGGAGGTGTGCCTGGGCAGAACTGCTCAGCCTGGGGACAGAGCTCTGGGAGGCGGTGGGCTGGCTGAGGTGTACTAGGGAACTAGAGAAAGAGATGGACTGGTGGAATTGCTCTCTGCCATCCCTTGAGATGAGTCAGCCAGGCACAGCAGAAGAAGTGAAGAATCCCCTACCTTACTGCCACCATGCAGAAGGAGGTCACCTAAGGGGCAGAAGGGAATGGAATTGGGTTTCTGCTTTGGGCAGCAGGCTAAGCCCCTCCCTGCCGACCTCACCCTCACAGGTGCTCTTAAACACCAGATATGAGGCTCTGGAACTTGATGGACAGGCAAATGATGATATGGTTGAAGGTCCATCCATATCAAAGAGGTCGCCTAGGGCACATCAGCCTATCTCCCATATCGTAACCACATCTGTCATGAAAAACAAAGGTGATATTGTCATAGCTGAGTCATTTCTGAGGGAAACAGAGGACCTGATATTCTGATCAGACCTGACTCATAGGGAAGCCTACTGCCTCCCTGGGGCCTGGGTAAGATACATTATGAGAAAACTCACTAGTCTGGTATAGCCCTCTGATTAGTATTCGTTATTGTTTTTTCATACTGATGGTGATGAGGCAGCAAAAAGAAGTCCAAGGTCAGTCAAAAGGGACTTCAAGGCTTTGGGGTGATTTGTCAAGATCTCTCTGCAAAGCCTCTCTACTTTCGAGGGACTCAATAGTTTCTCTAAATTTAGTGTTGTCTGTAAAAATAATAATAATAAAAAAAACAGTGTTAACATTGACAATGATAAAAACCAACAGAGGGACTGACATTTTGGTCACTCTTGATATTATAATACACTAGAGTAGGAGTAAAATATGTTCAATATGTAAGGAGTGTGACAGGGCCGTGCACTCCGAGCTCTAAATCTGTCATGTTTGGTACACATCTGACACAGCAGAAATGACTTGCACTCTGGACAGTTGGGGAATAAGGATAGCCCAGCAAGGGCTTGCTCTCCACAGTGCTATCATTGAGGAATTCTCTTAGGTATTTATAATGTCTCCAATAATTGAAACAATCTTTATATTCTATGTAATACTGCAAGAGGGAGGGATTGGCATGGAGCAGTTGAGAAAATATTGCTTAGAGTCTGAGCTGATTAACACTCATGTTGTTTTGAATCCCATCTGGCTGCTGGTGATTGACTTTCTATTATACTGTTTCCTGTGTTAAATATTTCAGTTCTTGAAGAGAAAATTGGAGGGAGATGGAAAACAGTCTATTTTTTGTGGGTCTAGGGACCCAGCAGCCAGATTAAGCAGTTGGTACTTAAAAGCAGCTTTTCCTTGTTTGGATCTGCAGTAACTATGTACTGAAAGTACATATTTCCAGCATGAGTAAACACTTGTGTAGCATATCCTCTACCTTAATCACTGCAAAGATACGAAGCCTCCAATGCCAAGTTATTATTGTTCAGTTTTCATTCAATAGATACAGATATGTAGACAGTGATAATTTCTGTGAAACATTATTTCTTCATCTGATGAGAAAAATGTTCAATTAGAAAGCCAAGTGAAGACCTACTCTTATGACATTTAGGTGACATGCTGCTAAAACAAGGGAGGGAAAAATAAGAGACAAATGACAGTAATGTACCAAGTCTAATATTTTCATTTTTAGCAACTAAAAATTGTATGAAATGCAGAGAATGTTACATTGCACTTTTTAGATAAATACATTTTTCTAAGATTATAATCTTATACTGAACTATGCCTAAGTTAAGCATTAATACTAGGTACATAATACTGCAGATGAGCTTTATACTGTTTCAGCCCTATGAAATCTAGAGAGATCCACTCTTAACTAGTTGAAAATGCAACAAGTGAAGAAAGATGAACTCTTCTCGGGCCTAATTCATCCTACCTCTCAGATATTTATTGCCAAAAAAGTAGACTGTCATCAGGAGTTACCTTAAGTCTCCCATCACTGACTACAGATTTAAAATTGACTGAGCTACTGCCTTAGGCTGGACACCTGACAAACCACTGATAAAGTTAAATGAGATAAATAACATCTAAAGTATCCATTGAGTGATACGATTCTGTATTCACTGTGAACTTCAGCTTTTCTACTTTACTGTAGCAGGTTGTCTTCACTGTGACCTACTGAGAAAGAAGAAATACAGCCTCAGAACATAAGAACGAGTATAGAATTATTCTCATGTCTAGAGTAATAGGAATCCATTGGTTGGTTTTCACTCCTGTATGTCTATAGAAATTAGAGTAGCTGCAGATACAGGAATCTTAAATAAGAGGATTTTCACTTCTAAACGTTGCTAGTACTTAGCATTTCTCAATGTTGTCTCCTTGGGATTCACAAACGTTTCATTATCAAAGTGAGGTCTGAATTACAAAACATAAGTTTAATGCAGCCCAATATTTTTAAAGATATTCGAACATACACTATGATAGTGAAAATCAGAATGCAAGTGTTTTGACAAAAACACCTCAGTGGTGTTTTGGAAGCTGGTTATCTTCAGAGGAACGTACTGTCTTCTCACGTCAGAAATTTTTGATACATAAGGAAAACGTTAAGAATAGTGCACGAGGACTGATCATTGTGAGATGACTGTCCTTTCCTCTCAATGCATGATCAGTGCACTGCCACTCCTGAAAGGTGTTTATCTAAGCTTTCTTTTAGAATTCTGATAATTTTCAGCTTTTCCAATGATTAATCATATTTTTAACCATAAAATGCATTCTAATGTTTAATGAAAACCTCTCAAGCATTTCTATTTTTCCAATAGTTGGAGAGTAGGAAGAGAACCTAACCCCACCTTTATTTCTATAATGAAAGAACTATGCACACTTTCTTCTTTTTAACCTCACACATTGGAATTTTAGTCAGCAACTAGAATTACATTTTTAAAAATATTGCAAAATAGGAGGAGATTATGCCTAATTCTCAGGAATAAAAGAGTTTTACATTTGAGTATTTGTTTTAGAATCATAGAATCATAGAATTACTCAAGTTGGAAGGGACCTCAAAGATCATCAAGTCCAACTGCAGCCTAACCACAGTACCCTATCTCTAACAACCCTCTGCTAAATTTATGTAGAGAATGCCTAGTACTGTTGCACTAGTTCATGCATTTTTACTACGCAAAGAAAAATGTATTAATCCCAGGGCTGTGGTTCACAAGAATGTCTAATGGTTAAAAGGGCTGTGAGCAGTTTTCTTTTCTCTCATGAGTGATTGACAGGAGCAAGCAATGCTTCATACAATTTTATGAAAGGCTGATGCAGGAGCTTTGGGAAGGGAAAATGTTTTACTGGTGTGGTATCAGTCTCCACATATCTCTTCTTACAGCTTAGAAAGAAGGTACTTCATTGTATCATTGGTTATTAGCTATCTCTTTCTTAATAATGAACAGAGGTGTTACTTAATTGAATCCAGTGGAAAACAATATTTTAAACATCTGAAGATGCCTTTGGATATATTAAAGGAGTACAAAAGAGCAAAATTAATTAACTTTAGTGTGAGCAGTTGGTTTTCTGTCAGGTGCACTGATGAGAATCTGGGGACTTGTGTTTCCCTTTCTTGTAATTGAGAAAGCATAGTAAAAATTATTGTCCAATGAAATTGGTGACGGAGATAGAACTGATTACACTATTTGTGCAATCCCACATCTTCTTTATTTTTTAAGTTAGATGAGCTTAGCAGTTACTTTTTTGCTTCTGTTAAACTTCAGAATAAGACAATTGCTAACACAGTAATATACATTGAACTTATGATTGTCAAAGACCAGATGATTTTTTAGCTGAATTATAATTATTGTATTACACAGATGTAAACCTTCACATTAAGATGTGTGCTGAGCCCTGTGCAAATATATAGTGAATGGTAGATACTAATTAAGACAATGAATACAGCACCCAGCCTAGTAGAACACTCTGACTCTTTGGCATGAGCTGTAGAAAACTGTGATTAATCTGAAAAACTTACGTAGCAAATGACTTCCAGCCTTTACACAAATGACAAACCCTGTCTTTATAAATATTTTAAGGTCTTATCTTGTGGAGGATGAGTTACTTGCCTGTGAGGTGACAGCAATTCACTCCCCAGTGAGAGTCAAGTTTTCCAACACATCACAGTAACAAACCTTCCCTGTCCAGTAGTTATCTAGCACATGACCATTATTTTTCCAAAGAACACTGGGATCACACTGCAGAAGGGCAATTTGTGCTTCCCCAAAGGAATTAACTATCAAGATAATAGGTGATGTTAGTCAGTCAACAGAGGATGGTGGAGATAGCTCGGTAAATTTGGATGATTGTCAGATACAGAGAGGGAAGGAAGAGGGAATGTTAATTTTTCAGAGACCCAGGAGCTTCAACTGCTTTGCTCTGGTTAGACCAGTTGATTTCATCAGGGAATGATAACCATCA
>PPHD01027724.1:0-11092 GCA_002909625.1 Bambusicola thoracicus
AATGTATGAATTTTTCAGAGAATACAAAATTACATTCAGTAAAATACTACAAATATGAAATAATACTACCAAAATAATTCTACACGATAATTGTGATAACTGTATATATGAAGCAGTTTTCAACAAACAAGCCTGCAGATTGCTAATTTGTAGAGCTATAAGATATCTGGTAGTCTGCAAGTTGGAACCTTCCTAAGGCAACCCATGAAAGCATTTACTCATTGGAGTCACAGGGAAATGCCTCTTTAGACTCTGGAGTTTTAAAAACCTGCGAAGTATCACTTCTGTTCAAAGGCAGAAAACAAAATGAACACGCAGTATCAACATGTGTTATACCTTTTATATAACTATCCACTGTGAAAAAATATTTATGCTATCAAGTCATGGAAGACCAAAATTCAGGTCAGATCAGTGCTTTGAGGGGAGTTATAACAACACTATGACCATTCTGTGGAATGTCCTAACTACAGAGCTGAAGACTACTTCGGAAAAAGTGCGTGTTTTTATAGAGACCAACTTTTAAACTACTTTTAAAGCTTTTTCTCCATGCAGGTGACATGTAAAGATTTGGCGGACCAGAACCAGCAGTCAGCTGTGTACCCTGGCCTCATTTGGAGGACAGTCTGCACAACAGCCTTAGTGTCGTCTTGAAAAGTAACAGGAGTATAAACAGCAATCCAAAGAAACTAGTTCATAATAATATGTTTGACTCATTCAAAAGACATACTTCTCTGTTTTCTAATGAACAAAAGAGAGATCCCTGCCGCTATTCCTTATTTAGTAACATTACCCTTCTATTATAGCTAGTTACCATCAAATCCCAAACTCTCTATTTCAAGGGAAAAGGCTTTAATTTTATTTCCTCTGGCATACTGAAAAACATTTTAAATGGGGGGAAAAACAGCAGACGTGAAATAAGAGCTCTGATTTAATGATGTCAACAACTTTTGAACAGTTGCAAGGCTCAAAATATTGTGGAAAAATGTTGGAACAAATTTTCCACCTAAAAGTAGGGAAGACGTCAAATACAAAACTCTAAGATGTATTAAACAGATCTGCTTTTGCACACAAAGGAGCAATCATGTAATCAACATGTATTTAGTTGCTGTTATCCTAGAATATTATCACAGTGCTTTAAAGTTTTACACAGATCCAAGAATCAAGGAGCCACAACCAAACACTACCAAGAACAACTCTAACAATTTTGTTAGAACTGCTATGGTGATTCAATGGAAATCTATTCCCCTGGGGTTGGTTCCCATATACAAATTATAAAGCATCATTATGTGTTCTTTGCTAACAGACACTACCCCATTTTAGGGCAAAACCCTTAAATTTTAAAGGAAAAAAAATGTTTTTTTCCCTTTTGCTTGAAGAAGTGAATGGAGAATACCAAAGAGGACATTTCAGAAACTTTTGTCATAGCTCATATGAGACAAACAAGTTGCAACAGCTATTAGTTCACTAAATTACTCTTGTGAAAACATTCATATACTGTTGTGTGAAAGAACTTGCATAGTCAATACTGTGTGAAACAGGTTTGGTCACAACATAAAACAACCCATGATAAATTATCATTCATTTTACTGTTCTGAATACTCCAGTTAATAAAGAAAGACTAAACTAACACACTTGCTAGCATTACGGTGTCAACTTTTTCACACAATAAACGAGCAGTCTTCAAGGGTAAGGCATAGAAAAGTCAAATCATCACAGGATGAATCACAAAACTGAACGGAAGAGCTGTCTTAAAATCACAACTTCACTTTAGGGAAATTAAAAGCAAAGGAACATAATAAACTGCAACAGCCTTTGTCTGTGGAACTATTTTCGGCTATTGCCAGACAGGAGACTGGACTACATGAGCTCTAATCTGATCCAGTACAGCTGTTCTTATGCACTTTGTACAGAGCCTCATCTAACTGCTGCTGAAAAGACCTTCCAGCCTGTGAACAGAGCTTATAAAGTTTCCCAATACACAATCTGGGCATTGCAGTGAAGTTTCTTGCAGCAATATACAACTGCCTCTTCTCTCCATATTAAAAATTCCCCAGCAATGAATCACGTTTCCAATGACTCTACATCATACAAACGAAGGGGAATCTCATTAGAACAGGGAGGTGAGCTAGAGAGCTGCTGACGACTTCACCTCTCATCAACACCTGGGAGCTGTGCTGCTGTACACAAGTCCTCACAGCACGCGTGAACCCTGCTTCAGTTACATGCCGAATCTCACAGCACAGCTCTGTCTTTCACTAACACCCATTCCTAGGCCTACCCCCTAAAACTCTATCCTTGTAACCAGAAGTAATTTTACTTACTTTCACAGTTTGAGAGCTTCGGTTTTATGGGTAATGAGGTTTACTTTGGGCATTGGCTTCAAAGCTGTATATTCAATAATGGTCTTTTTTTCAGCATGGAGAAATGTACAATGTCACTATAAGGTGGCAATGACTGTTGTACGAACGCTTGCCTGGCGTTTGGGATTTGCAGGGGTTTAGCTACCCTCTTTTTCCTATGAATGCCAAAAGGCAATGATGCTCCAGCCTCGTGCGTCACATACAGTCCTACAAGCATGCCAACCACAATGGACACACATTCTGTGTCTTCCCTACAAGAGGAGAACAAAGAGTGAATTCTCCAAAGCAATATTTTGGTCTGCTTGAGCAGTCCTGGCTCCATTCATTATAAGGATTTTTTGCAAGGATTTATCAATTAAAGCAACTTAAAGCATAAACATTGGCTTCAATTAAAACGTTCATCTTCACAAACACCACATGCCTTCTTTAACCTGCCATTATGCAAGGAATTTCCTACTGCCACTAGCAAATGATTGCTGTGGTTTGGTAGAATTTTCATTTCATTTTTGTTTATTCTTTGTACAGGATACAGATCTCTGCACAGCTACTGAAGGTAAATATTTTTGTAATGGGTAGCTTCTGACTTCGATCACTCTTTGTGTTAACACAGCGCAGATAAACAGACCAGCTGACGTACCATTTTCTATCAAGTATTTTGAGGCACTTCTCTTAATTCAGAATTAAAAGTTGTTCCAAGTGTACCATTAGGAGTATTTACACAGAAAAACACCAGGCTTCGCATGGAGTATTAGCAAAATATAACCATGTTTCTCTGTGGGAACTTTTCATATGATAGCCATGCCTAGGGAAAATATATAAAAGTTGACCTATTTTTTTCCACAAGACAGATATTTTTCTCAAAGGAATAATACTGAACACAGCTGTGGAAATATTAGATATTCAACAACACCATCAAACAAGACAAAAATCTTCTAAGTGATTATGTAATATTTTTAAAGGATGAAAATTGTGAAAAAGGATTAAAATTGACTTCATTTTTTTCACAGCCGTTTCTCCAAAATCCTGAAGGTTGGTTGTGCCATGACATTATATCCTCCAGCCTCATGCTTTCCATTCCTTAAGAGTCTCCTCTGCTAGAGGTTGACTGCCCTCGTGAATGTCTCTCTCATGGTTCAATATCCCGATTTCAATGAATATTTTTTTGTTTAAAACATACACACATGTAAACATAGCTTGTTTTCTTCTAACGGAAGGCAGTTCTCAACTTCTTCAATAAAACCCAACTCAATACCAATCTCCCAGGGAGAACCCTTTTTCCAGTTTTTACCAAAGTTTGGCTCTCATAATGGAGAATTTTGGAAGTAAGATATTTTCTTTTTCAATTAGACCAATTACATTTTGGGTATAAATAAAACATTAAAACCTATTACACTTCCTTGCATATTTCCATAACCGACGTGTTCTTGTTGCATGAAGTATTTTTCTTTTGAGTCTGTCACCCACTCATTTCTTTTTTGTTATCCTATTTGACTTTTATTTTTATATTTGTACTGGAAAAGGCAAAAGTATTATTCTCTTTCTTTTTGATGGCACGTGGTTTCAAACAGATCCCTGTCATATACAACGTGTATTTAATTTGAAGATTATGTGGATAGACTCCACTAATGCCATGAATGCAAGAAACATTGACTAACTCTCCATTTTAGCTGAAATAAATCTCACTCCAATCTTCTGAGCAAAGAACAATCTAGAGTCCAAGTGAGGATGCGTGTACCTTTCACCTTAACTGTAAGACATCTTATGCAGAAATTATAATAAAACCAACAAAACAATGGTATACTTGTAGTTCAAATCATATGTAGACAAATTACCCTACTGATTGCTTTTGGGTTTTTTGTATATTGGTAAGTAAGCTTATTTGCCAAAGTCAAAGTTATTTAGTACTGCTGCCAGCAAACCAATGGAAACTACAATTCTGTGTAATATAAGCATTCATGAAAAAAATCATAGCCTCTGCTTTACAAATTGTTCTACAAAAAGATCTCATTTTCCACACCACAAGTCTATATATGCAATTACGATATATGATTTTCTTTCAACTTACATAAGTATTTCCACCAAGTGGTAATAGTAAGTTCTAACATCAGTGAATTTGTATCTATGATAAAAAGCAGGGTAAAACCATCCAGGCAACCAACCATCTTCACTAATACATTCCTGCATTTTCAACAAAATACCTTTAAAATAAGTACATTGAGTTCTTTGTCAGACAACTCCAATTTCTCTGCTAGTTTCTATATGGTCTTTTAGCTTAGCTGTCAAGTTTTTTGTCTTGGGCTTTCATCTGCCTTCTTGTCAACTCTGCTCTAACGTCTATGCCTCATTTTCAGCTGGGATGGGACTGTTTTCTTCAGAGTGCCTGGTATGATGCTGCCTACCATACCACATTTCTGTGTGTACAATGGCAAGCAAGGCTGAGCTTGCGCAGAGGTGCAACCACCTTGTACTGCATAGTTAGTAGACCAGCTACAGGATATGAAATACTGCAAGGTTTCTCCCATTTACACTTAGTTCTTATATTGGTGCCTTTTCCTCTTACCCTTACTTGTGGTTTTCCTCTACAGATGAAAAAGGAAAAGAACAAAGTGCATGCTAAAATTCAGCAAAACACTGCATGATGTATGTATGAGTAAATAAAAGCAATGTGAATTCTGCTTTTTACGTGCCAATTTGGAAAAAAAAACTGTACAGGCTGCCTAATAGTTATGATTTCATAATTACATGATAAAATAATATTAAAACCATTAGAGCTGCAGTTAACTACAATTAAAGGGCAGTTGTTCAGAAGCTTCCCAAAGCATTTAGCGTTAGGCCCAGCCCTGCACAACAGCTCTACTGCTACTGTGCCAATGAGACAAAAATGAGACACTCCTACAGAATTCCCAGGAGCAAAACATGCATCTGAGAACAGAGGCGAGATGAAGTAATATGGTAGGGCAATAACTTCTTTAGTGAGATAATAGCCTTATTTTATTAAGAACGTTTCTGAAAGCTTTCAACTATTCCACAGTAACAAAATGTGTGTTTCAAAACTTGCAAACAAACGGACTTTGGACATCTTCCTAGAAATATGTTACTTTTTCCAGCTACAAAGCAATATATGCTGGAAGTACATGCAATCAATTTACAGACTAATGTACTTCATTAAACCTAAAGTGCAAACTGTAGACAGTGACTATAAATGTCAAAAATGTTGCTTCTGCTTTTAATAGTTTGTCATGAACTTACTCGGTCACCCTCTTTTAGATCCTTGAACTTCCAGTGCCATTTAAATTGCTTTTGTTGATAAGCAAAGCTAGAAATAAGCGCAATACCATATTAAATGATCTTAGCAGGCTGAGTAATGTACTCGGAACACTTCAAGTTTTTCTGGAATAGAAAGAATTAGGTGGGCACGGCTCTTTTTTTCCTCAAAGCAACTAACACTCAATGGAAGCTGATGACAGATACTGCTTTAAATGCTGTCTTACATTCTGGACAACAGGAATCTATCAAAAGGTTCTAAGAAAACTTTATCATTTAGGCTTTTATATTACTCAGACTGCTTGCAAAAACAGAAAAATGGAAAAACAGGATGTCTTTACTTTGCAGGTCACCGGTTTCTTGCTTTTGTTTTTGCTTTTACTTAATTGTTCAACTTTCACAGTGTAAACACTTGGTGTTCTATGAGGAAATGTTCTGTTTCTGGACACTACATTTTCCCTATTATCTGAGTGATTCAGTAGTTGGGCACTGGTTGCAGAACTTTTCATTTTAACTACTGTTTGATTTTCCATGAAACAATGTCTGCTGTTCCCAATGTCTATAAGAAAGATTAGCATTCGTATTCCATAAAAGTGTCATACAATGCTACCAAAACTCATAAGTTCTAGCAAAAAACTCCAAAGCAATAGAAATAATTGACATGCACTCAAACCAAAACTAATTCAAAACCTTCACTCATCAAGCAAATTATTCCCCAGGTAGAGCAGATTCCCCATACAGTTAAGTTCCCAATTTTTTACAGGATCAAGGAGATGAGAACCAAGGCGGGAAGAAGGCAGCGTGGGACTACTTCAGCAGGCATTCCCACACAGAGAGGTTTGTACTGATCTGCAGCCTAAGGTAGAAGCAAGTTAATTTACTCATCTAAGGCAACACAGTCTGCAAGGGTGAAGAACTAGATCTGTCTCTTTGGCTTACAATTTCACCTCTCTAGTCAGTCACAATTGCCAGATTGCTGAATGCATAAAACACTGCAAATACAAGGCAAACTCTTAGCAGATGCTACTGACAGTCAATCACTGATAAGTCTGACAGTCACATGGGTATGTGTAGAATTGCAATCCCAGCTCTTTTACCACCACAAGCTGTGACTTATTTCTCCGTATAGATATATTGCTAATAAAGGCCAGACTGCAAAATGAAACACAGTTGTTACGATTTCAAAGTTGATTGTCAAAAATATGCAAAAAAGTATATACTAACAAATAAAAACTAATGCACTGCAATAAATAGCAATGATTCCTAAATACATGTTGACATGTAATTACTGAAGAATCAATACAAACAAAAAAGCTGAAGAGTACAGTTCTTCTGCTTTCAGATAGCTTCAGTTCCACNTCTCCGTATAGATATATTGCTAATAAAGGCCAGACTGCAAAATGAAACACAGTTGTTACGATTTCAAAGTTGATTGTCAAAAATATGCAAAAAAGTATATACTAACAAATAAAAACTAATGCACTGCAATAAATAGCAATGATTCCTAAATACATGTTGACATGTAATTACTGAAGAATCAATACAAACAAAAAAGCTGAAGAGTACAGTTCTTCTGCTTTCAGATAGCTTCAGTTCCATNTAGCTCAACTTGAGAAAAGCCAAGAAACAGTTAAAATGTGCAACTGCTCTCAACATGGGCTGGTTCTGAGCATGAAAGGAATAAGTCATGGTATTAAAATGTGATGGGCAGTCTCCAAGAGAGATTTTTGCAGTTGATGTTAGATTCATCACTTTATGTAAACCACATTTATAAACAGTGCTAGTAAATGAAAAAGTATTTATTTTGCCTTACAATAACAAATATATACAAGATCAGCCTAAAAAAAGGACTGCAGTGTAAGTGTAATCTACATATGGCAGCATATGCTTGACAGCTCAGACACAGCAAGCAGTAAAAATATAGTTCTCCCTTTGCTAGAGATCGAGACAACATTTTAATAGAATTCTGTTTTTTTATCAGTTCTTTCATTGTTGAAAGTAGAAATCACTGTAAACATCTGAACAGTTCCACCTTCAATAAACTTTCACTTATTAAACATACAGTATAGAAGAGAACATACATACTGCTGCTTGCCTCAGACTACTTTCTATTTAAGAGCATCTCTTTTCAGTAAAACCCCAATATCCTGGACTACAGGACTGTCACATACATTGCTATTATCAGGTTATTTAAAACCCAAACCTGCTATTCACGAAAGAGCAGAAACAGTAGGATCATTTTTTCTTTTTATAGTATCTTCAAACGTATCACTGCAAATCAATTGCCTTATAACAGATCCAAGACAGCAGCAGCTGATCCTAACCTCAGCAGACTGAAGCTAAATTATTTGTATGTCTGCTACATATTCTACAGAAGTACACTGCAGTCTTAGCCTATAAAGTGAGACAAACAGTCCATCAAGTACCTAGCACCAAATCTCTCAGTTGCACACTCCAGCTTTCATTCAAAACTCTGTAACTGCCCCGCTGTGCTGGCTCATGTAGTGCCATCGGGTCCAGAACTTCAAGTAAATTGGAAACAGTGATCCCAGAGAGGAATTCTGCAAGAGCACTTAGTTTTTATAAATTGAAAATATGTTGCAAGCTTTTAATAGACACATGAATTAAACTGAGAGCCACTGGCCTATTTTAATGTTCAGTACTGCTATCATCATCTAAATAGTAGAATTTTGTACTCCTATGACCTGGAAGGGTGATTTTTGAGTATTTTGTTTTAGAATGCAACTACATTCATAATAAAAATACTAAACTTGTGTTTTGAGATGCTAAACCATTTCATTACAAGAACATAAGATGTTGATGAGAACAATAGTTACTCCTATCAAATTGATACCGATTGTAAGACAGGATGGTGACATTTCTTTCAGATACTACTCTACTTGTCAGAGAAATTAAACGGAAAAAAAAAGAGAATTTTATTTAAAAGCACCAATCAAAACTGAGCTGTTGCTAAGCCCCAGGAACATGGAGGGCGTCAGCAAAGCTAGGATCAACCCAAACTGTTGATTCAGCATTTTTCTGCTGAAAGAAGTGAGAAAGAAGAAACCAGTGCATTCATATCACAACCCTCAGAGCACCCTCTCTTCTTCTATTAAAGAGCCAAGAAAACTTCAGAGGTTTAAACGGCAATGTAATACAAATTTGCTCAAGTAAGTGCATCCAAACCAATGTCTTAAATCACAAGGGTATTTGGTTAGGAAGCTTTGGTTTCTAAACGCAGGCAAGAGAGTGCAGATACATGCAATTTGAGATTTCAATAGACTTAAAGATCATCTCAGATTTTTGTGTGGGAATGTGATTGCTCTTTAAACTGTAATTTCATTCTTTGGGAACAGTGATAGGGAGAAAGTTTATCATCATTCATCTATTCTACTGGAACTGAAAAACAATGCAGGAAGTAACACAACTCCTGTCTTGTTTGATACGATCGCACCCATGTCTTAAGCTTTGGTATAGTATCTATTTCCTCCTAAAGAAACTATCCATAGCCAAATTAACTAGTATGGGGCTTAAAATGCCATTCTGCAAACACTAACGCATTACACTTAGATTAAAATTAAAAGCCAAGCTGTACTTCTGTAGCTAGACCAGACTCTTAGCACAGAAGGGAGTCAATTAAAGAAACAGCTGAAGTCAGATGTGCGTGGAGAGAGTGCACGGAACCGGACAGATGCTACAAACTGTACATTCAAAGACACCTACCGCAAAACTTCTGCTTTTAGTAAACTTAGTCACGCAGATCTGAAGCACTCATAAGAAGGCAGCCTACTGAAGGCAAACAAAGGAACAATTCCATTTCTAAGCATTGCGATGTGCGTGGCAGCACAAACAACACAACTCAGTGCAAACTCCCAACTTTGTTTAAAGCAGCTCGCAGCTTCAATCCTTGTCACAGAGTGCAGCAAATACTGCCTCTATTTTAAATTAAAGATATGCTTCATTTCTCGTATTCAATAAAATTAGATAGATTAACTAAACAATCTGATCTACATTTTGCATGCTTAAAATCATCTCCCCTAGACGGATCATACAATACCAAAAGCATAAGCAGTACTGATACTTAACTGCACAATGAAGTACCAGTTTGGTACCTTCAGAAGGCTTTGGCACCACGTGTATCACTACAGGCTACTGGCTCACCCTGCCACTGGTTAAAATGTCATACTTTTATCGGTGCCACACTTGTAGAAGAAGAACAGCGAATGCAATCATAAATAAGTGCAATTCTATAGCAGGAGTGACCTGAAATGGACCTCACTGTACTTCCAGTGGCCTGATGTCAACTATTATTAAACTACAGGTTTTATAAAGTCGTCCACTAGACGTCTAGAGTTAAGCCAGAAGTTTTGGCTCCAATACAAGCAGTGATGAAAAACATATGAGTGGTAACAAGTCGTCTTAATATCATTCTTCAGTACTAAGATGGGCTAATCTGAAGCAGCAGTTTACTCGGGTGTCACCCAGGGTGCCAGCAGGATCACGAAGTTTGCAAGTGGAATTTTTCTTTATACCTACTTTCCATTTCACAGCACTCAGTCTTACTTCCTTTCCCTCTCTTTTTTTATAAATGAAATAACTGGACAAAAAGATCTCAGGTGGATTATCAGAGTGCTTCTGGAAGAACTATCAGACTTGCAAGGTATGTCCAGTTTGAATACCTATTATATTTGCATAGCAATAAGGAATTGAGCAACAGATCACTAGCCACTATGTGCAGATTAATATCAACTAATTTAGAATAAGTACCACTTCTTTATAGAACATATGAAAATCTACTTTGCAGATGAAATAATTCTGTGATTACTACATCTGAGCTGCAAAGCAAAAAAGGCTACAGTGAATTATTAACTATTAAGGACTTCTTACTTCTTAACTGCTAATAAGCATTTTTCTCCAGTTATTACAATCTCTGAAACTGTATTCTATGTTTATAACAGTTCTAATGTTTACAACTTACTATTAACTATCTGAATTTAGGTATTTGAGGAGGGCTGTTTTTTAAGTTAAAGATCAGGCAAGTAATTGAAATGACATATTAAAGTGATAAGCTCCTCCAAAGGAAAATAACTTAAAAACACTCTTAGACAATGCTCACTAACATGAGTGAAGCAGCATTTCCTATGAAAAGTAAATAGTCACCAAATATGACTTATTATAAACAAGCTGTTCATTACTGTAATACATAGTTTACAGACTGGACTGTTTTTCAAGAAAATCATTTTTTCAGTAATCTCACTGGCAAAATATTGCCTCCTGTCTTTCTAAAGCGAATTACTCAGCAGGGAGCAGACAAAGAGTTAAACAGAAAGTCATTTATTTGTGGAATGGGACAATGACTAATAGAACCAGAACTATTTTTAAATAGAGCTTTCAAAACAGCGACGGTCTTGCCTTTCTTTGGACAAAGTCTGTGCACAGTGCACTGATGTGTGTTATTAATGAACACA
>PPHD01027725.1:0-11091 GCA_002909625.1 Bambusicola thoracicus
TTCTCTGGAGGCCCTCACACAAGGTACTTAGGTCTGCAAGCTCTACCACAGCTCAACACCAAATCCACAGCCCTGGGAAGTTGCTGAAGCTTCTTATCTGGTGCACTGGGAGAAGCAGCCCCCAGGAACAGCAATTACACCTGCTCCTCCATCCATCAGATGGAGAGCTGTCTAAGCAGGAAAGTGCTTACTCCACAGGCAAAATCCTCTCCTCCTAGCCTTTCAGTGAGCTTGGAAGTATCTCTCTTACTTAGGGTCCAAGGCTTTTTAAGCTGGAGCTTGCAGGAAGAGGTACACATGGCAGCCATGCAATGGAGAGCAGCCTCCCCATGTCTCCAATGAGCTGCTTACCCAAAAGTGCCCAACAACAACTCCTAATAAATTTTCCTGGGAGGCGTTGGGGCTCAGCACCTTTTGTGGCTTTCAAACACACTTACGAGACTGCAGTGTAAATTCAAACACACAAAGCCTGATGCAGTCATTGACAGCATTTCCAGAGACCTTCTCCGTTACACCCAAAAAAATATCATAGTTTACTTAGATTTGGAAGACTTTTACCAAGAGCTAAGTATTTATAAGAAACTAGCACCCTTACAAAACTTGTCCTGCACATGGTGCAGTATCCAGCAGAAGGCAGATTAAAAAGGAGAGGAGTAATTTTTTTGTAGTGTTTATTGAGAGATGCCTTTATACAGAAGGGACTGGTGCTCTGATACTGTCACAAGTGAACCCAAATAAACCCTGCTCAAGTATCAACAAGCAATTCAACTCAGTGAATTTAAATTACATTATTACACATCAATAATAAATTAAGACTATTGCCTAGTAACTGCAGATAATTTAAACAAAATCCTTGTCAAAAGTAGAACAACAACAACCAAACAACAAAACCCCCCCAAAATAAACAAAAGACAACGAAACACATACAACAATGTTGCCAATAAATTAACAGATGGAGTAGCACACACATATAATGGTTTTCAAAAAACTTACGGTGCTGCAGGTGAGTTGGAGCGCTGGTGGGAAGTAAGCCCAGGCCAAAGGGGCCAGTACCAAACCCTGAGCTCTGCTATCATGCCTGGCTTCCCTCAGCCTCAAACTGCTTCAACTCGACTGGTGCTTACCTGGAAACTGCCTTTACCTCTTCAAATGTGCATTTTGCTCATTAATTCTTACTTTTGCTTAGCTCAAGTACAGAAGTGCCTGGTATAAGCCTACCGAGCATCAGAGGTATCAGTGCCACTCAGAGCCAGTCTGAATATACTTTAGTTGAAGCAAGATCAACTTCGTAGACAAGTGCATGAGCAAAACTGAAATAAAGCCTTTCTCCCCCAGAACAGTGCTATGCATTCAATAATTTACATTGGTTCAACACACATATTAGACAAAAATAAGTAACTGAGCCACTTATAGCTGTGTATGAGACAAGACCTGATGGAAGTTGGTCCTGGACAGTCAATAGCCTTCCAGGCCTGAATTTCTCCAATGCTGCCCACAAGTGGTATTCTGAGTTGACTTAATGACCACCTTAGGGACCAGCTGGAAACCTGCATATTAAGATATGACCCAAGCCAATGTGTGCACACCAGCGTTTTCAAGTAAAGAAGGACTTTGCACACTATCTATCATCCAGCCTGTCTGCTAACTACACTATTAAAGTGCAGGGAAAACAGTGTCACCGCCAAATGGGGATCCTGCTACTTGGGGTCAAAAGTGGCCTTAAAAGATCCCAGTTAGTACAGACACGTGCCCCAGATGAACACACACAGGATGTGAGTTAGCTGTAGACTTTAGCAAATAATGCTCAAATTTAAGCAGGTTAACTCTCTCCCTAAGTTAATGCCAACAAAAACCCCAGTGGGTCAGCCTTCAGGAAACAAGGCTGCATTAAAACTAGTTTGAGGAAATGCCCTCACTGCCACAGTCATGAGTCCAGTTTTATCATGTGGGACCCTCTCATCACATGGCACAGGCCAGCCAGTGGTTCCAGGAGGAGCAAAGCTGCTCATTACCTGATCCTGCTTTAATGTCCAGTGCTTGCCATTATTATATACCCACACCTCCGATGTTCTCACATTAGTACAACCTCATTTCTGGATGAAAAAAAAGCCCAGCTAGTCTCCAAAACGAAGGTAATAAAAACAATGCCTCCCTCTATGCTATCTTTTCTCACATTTCCCTCTCAAAGCATAGACAGTAAACAAAGTTTATGGTAACCACTCCTAGCGAGATGGAAACTGCCATGAGCAAGGGCTTAGAGCTCTAACACCAAACACGCTCCATCATGGCAGAGCATTCCTGACAAAATTCTTCACTGTTGAAAATTTAAGGCACCAAATTAAGCAAAAGTGAGGAGCTTCCATGCAGCTTGGCATCTTCAGAGCTGGAATACACAGCCTGCAAAGCTTACTTCATGAGGACAGAACAAGCAAACTGATTTATTCAGCTGCCCCAGCAAAAGAGCATGTGCAGCCACAGGAGAGTTTCAGTTTAAGCCTGCAAGTTAATCAAACAGCAGATTCAATCAGGAAATCCAAAACAGGAAGATAGAAACTAATATACAGTACTGTAAGGCACTCCTACTGGGAAGGGAAAATTGGAAGGCAAATTATGAAGGAGAAAATGATCAAACTTGACCAGCTCCAAAGCAAAGTCATCAGCTACGAAGCTGAAGCCTAGCTGTATGCTCAGCACTGTGAGCCAAGGCAGGGACAGAAACAGAAAGAAAGAGGGGACTGGCTTGCAGCTGAACAGCAGAAACAAGAGATAAGATTATGATGATTATTCAATTACATTTCTTTTAGCGAGATCAACAGTCGTCTGCAGTACAGATCATGACCTTGGAAAGCCCAGGGAACTCAGTGGCTTCTGTTGCTATAGGGAAGAAGCAAAGTACATCTGTGCAGCTTCTCCACCATCAGACATCCTCTGTTTTTTTTTTAAGCCCTTCAGGACATTATCATAAATCCATTATAATGCACACAGTATCCTAGTATTATTTACTAAGAGGAGCCTTGATATGAGCAGCTCTAGAGGTACTCTGACAACTCACTTCTGACAGGGCATACTGCGCAGAATGCAAGTTCCTCACCAAAAGCATCTGCTCTTATTTTTATCAGAAACCCTCACAACTGCCACGTCCTATCAGCCCTACCAGCCAGGACACTGTGTCACACCATAAAACCATCATTTCTCACCAGCTACGAGAGACAAAGAAAAGAGAAAGATTTCTGCATAGGGGATCCAAAATTGTTGATCTGCAGATTGATAATATCAAAAAAGCTGCAGTTTGCACCCTCTAGGTAGGTGTTTTTCTACTTTAAAAAGCTAGAAGGTTGGATTAAAGAGGAAAAGAGGGAGAACTGAGTAAGTTTATCTACAATATCCTGCATTAAATAATCTCAGACTAACTAAACAGATGATAATTTTCTAACTTGTTGTAAAGTCAGACTACAGTCCTTTGTAGAGAAGCATTCTATTTCTACAGTGATTTGTAAGTTCTGTACAACCAAGTAAGAGCAGTAACTAGATCTACAGATCAATTCCTCCTCCTTAAGTAAAGAAAGCACCCTCTTTGTGAAGGAGACAAACAGCACATTTTACTTTTACTTTTGATTCACAGTGAAATGCTACTGTTCAAATTTATTTCTTGCATGGGCAGGATGGGACTAGAAGCACATATACAGAAATTCCGTCTCTGTGCATGTGGGGGAGGGGGGGAGGGGAGGAATCGATACGCATAACTTGGAAAGGCCCTAGGTACTTTTCCAGCTGGTGCCACCTAGAAGTCTGCAGAGCATGCACAAGGCTGCAGAATGGGAGAACAGTACATCAGTGACCAGCGTGCACCACTACATTACATTAGCAGAGACAGTCATGCAAGATACAGTGTTATACAAAATCCAAACCACCAACAGAAGCATGGGCAGTGCCTCCAGCAAGCAGGAAAACCATTCTTTTGAGGTCTTTCAAGAGTTAGCAACATCAATAGTAGTTTCTGTTTATTCTTTCACCCTACAGCCCTAAAAATTGAACAAGGTTCATTCCTACTTCACCAACAATTTCTGAAGGCAGGACCGGACCTTTATGCTCTTGAAAGGCAGAAACAGAAGACTGCATCCTACTCATCCAAATGGAATAACTTCTTTTGGATAGGAGCTAGGCATCCCTGAGAGGAAAGCATCCACTTTACAGTCTGCTCCTATAGCTACAAGAAGAAGCTCTATTACTTTTTCAAGGTGGAAAAATGCATCCATTTTCGAAACCACCTCATTTACAATTACACTGGATTAAAAATACTAATATCCAGTGTACATTATTCATTCACAAAAAGCTTCGGGTGCTGCCAGCGTATCGAAAAGCATGCATTTGCTCTGCTCTTTGTCTTTAGCAATGCAGAGGTTCCAGACTCACCACCAATTCCAATGAATTTTCTGACAACAAATGCTTCTCTCCCTTCTAAATCTCAGCTAACAAAGTAACACTGTTCTGCAATACCTGCACAAATTGAGAGCAACTCCAAAGCTGTCCATTGTTGTTCCAGAATTTAACTAGAATCTAGCCACCCACATCACTGACACTTTAGACATCATGGCATCTATAAAAGTAATCGATACATTGCAATGCCTAAGCTTTGATTCCTCGATGCTGTAGGGTATTCCACAGTGCACACAAGAACATTTCTAAATTGGAACATGAACTGGCGCTACAAACTATCTTAAGTTCCAAAGCATTATGATGTGGAAAACATATTTTTTTTTTTCTAAAAAAACTTTTTTTCCAGAGCTAAATCAAAATAGTACCTGCCAGATTCCAACAGTCTGAACTACTGGCTTTGCCACAGGACCGACTGTAGTGACACACACTGAACAATGTGGGAGTGTACTGTTTATTCAGCCAGTACCACTGTAGTTCCTGTTTACATGACTAATTCCACAAGACTTGCTCAGTGTTTGCATATAGGAACATGCAGGGAGTTCTTCACGTGGGAATGGACTTGGAAGGAACATTATATCCTTAAGGATGAGAGCTGAAAGTAACTCATTTCACATGAAGAACAGTGACCTGCGTGAAACACAGATGTCCCTGTGTAAGGGAAGTATTAATTTTAGTGACAAAGGTGCATCATTCACCAAGTTTATTAAATATAGGAATCCCTATACTACTCTGCCAAGAGCATGGAAAAACCCTCACTTCCTTCCAAAGAGTCCCAATGGGAGAAAGACTTCTGGAAAAGAAAGGCACTGGTTGTCTAGTGTATACAGATATAAACATGCTTCTATATATATAGCAGTTGTGCTGAAATTTGAGAAAGCTCAGATTCAGCTACTTTCTTCACAGGAGGTTGAAAAAAGCAACCATTTACATCCAGTACAAGGCAGTTTGTTTGTAGCTTTCTAGTCTCTAATGTAAGCATGATGTACCCTGTTCTTCTATTTAAAATACTTAGCAATTAGTGAGCTGCTTCAATGATCAATACTGCTTTCTGCCTTGAATACAACAGCCTGCATATCATATGGGAAGCAAAGATCAGTATTCTGCATTTTAACAAACCTATGTGAGAGAAGAAAAATGCACATGCATGTGACTAGCTTTGTTCTTCTGAAACCATATTTACTTTCTGTATATATATATGTGTGTATATATATATGAATGCATTAATATGTATGTAATACACATATTACTGCAGGGTCTGGAGAAAAAGTTAAGAATATGAGCTGGAATGAGGAAGATCTTTAGGTCCTCACTAAAGGCGAAATCACACAAACTGAACAGTACCAGCGATGAAATGCATCACTGCCATCAAATTCATCACATACTTCTCTTTCCTAATACATGTAATTTATCATGTTTAGTACTTCCACATGTTCCACGTGTATGAGGCAAAACCATACCTTGAGGAAATTTGCTCTCTACTAGAGAAATTGTTAGAGAAGTATCAAATCCCCTAGAGCTCCCAGAGAACTCAGGACACACACTGGACATGAACACAGCAAACTAATGTTTCACAAATTTGGAGGTATCTTCTAGGTAACTCGGGCAAGAATACTTTCCCAACTATTAGTCTAGTAGGTTCAGGTCAGATGAACATGCAAAGTAAATTCCAACTCGCAAAAATAAAACCAATGTGGACACTTAAAAGTTCTTGAAACATGAGACTGGCAAGAGGTTGGAATGACATGTTACTGGAGATAAGGATGCGACCCCACACAGATCAAGAATAAGCAGGGTAAAGCAGAATGGACTAGGGTGACACAGCTTGACAAATATACCTAGCATGAACAAAAGCCAGCAGCAAGTACCCTGCTTATCTGCTTATGTAATATTCCACTGGGGTGGTTATAAATATGTAAACACAGCTAAAGAAATTATTCTGCATCTTATGCTACCAAACATCCTGAATAAGGTTTGATGGGAGATACTTTTCTTTCCTCTGGGAGGAGTGACATGTAAATGCACTGATCTTTTAAAAATAGCTCTCTGGAAACACAAGGAAATGGAACCATGTGTCCACATCAAAAGGAACAGGTGGGCTTAAAATCATTCCTGCCCTATTCTGTGACACACTTTACCAGAACCTCTGCCAAGGCTAATAATAAATAATACACATAAATAAGTAGATGATTGGTCAATTCTAAATGAACAACATCAAAAAAAATGCATTAATGGCAGCAAATACTTTCTGCCTTGAGGAAAAGTCTTCTCCAAAGGTGGAAAAGAAAAAGATAGGTGCTTAATTAGCTAGACATAAAGCATTTCAAGTAAACCGTGTTTTGCATGAGAGCTAGCGGCTGAACTTCAATGCAAAATGCAGTTTAGCCACTGATAATCCAAAGCCGACAAGGCTTTACGGCGACTTTGGCAGCTGCTACTCATAGCTGAAGAAGATCAAACATTATTTTGCAAAAAAGATTTCTGCCCAGCTAAGCTGAGAGGTTACTTAAGCTGGCAGCTGGGGAAGAGGTTCTCTTCAGGCTGGCCACTGCCTTAAAGAACTCATGTGTTCTGATATGACAACTCAAACATGTTGCAAGACTCTTCAAAGTTTTCATCCATATTCAGTCGCCTCCAGAAGGATTTCTGCTTCTTCTGCAATTCTTTACGCACACACCTGGGGCATGGTACAGCCTTCACTTTGCATTCAGAGTGGAAGACAGCACCACAGCTTTCACACCTGCAAACACAAATTAGTGTCAAAATTGAACGACAAAATAAGACCAGAGCATGCAACGGACTTCACATGGACTGTGAACAGTAGACATTCCTTCAAACAGTTCTGGTAGCTCAAAGAACGTGCTACATTTCAAAAGCGTGCAGTATCAAGGGGCAGCATCTTGCTCACATCTCTGCTGGTATAAAGCTACTCAGGAGTACTTGCATCCATTGGTACTTGCTGAGAATCTGTCCCAGTGCTTCTCCTTCACCTTACAAGGATTAATATTTATCTCTTCTTATTAATTAGCATTCAGGTTATCATAGGGTAGGTATCATTTTTGATTTATGAAAGAAAAGTTTGCTACTTTGGTCTGTAAATGAAGAATAGCATTATTCATTTCCAATAAGATACATTTCAGCATTTGGAACAGTCAAGATGTGACAGTTCTGTCAATGAAGTTTCAGGGCTCAGCTGTTCTGGAAGGACTGAAACAGTCAAGTGTACTTCAACAGCAGGAAAAGATCATTCCATACAGTAAAAATGAAACAGAGAATGCCAGGAAGTATTTTCGGCTGTGTCCCACAGAAGAACCAGACTAGATGGTAATGGATGTAAAGTCATAGTAGATCAAGACTGCAATTCTACATAGCTGTGGAGAAATGAAATATCTGGCAACCATGGAGTAAGCTAGAGCTGAGCAGATGGACATTTTCTCAGCTTTTTCAATGCAAACAACTGTATAATGACAAGTAACTCACTGTGTTGCTGCAGCTCCATAACAATTTCCAAATGAAAATAAATAATAAATGGATGACAGCTTCAGAAGTACAAAGTCTTAGATTACTGTTGTGTAATCAAAGAAAGCAACAAAACATCAAACTTTAGAGCTGTTCTTGAATATAAATGAGGAGTGCTGGTTAGGCTGGTGATTTCTGTGGGGAGTCTTGCAATGCTTCATTCTGCTTATCCACAGCTACCGTAGTCAAATGTCTATATGAGAATCTTGGCATCCATTATCATACTCTTACTGTTTTGTTTGGTTGTTTTTTTCTTGTTGAGGAATTTTTCTTTCATTTTGTTAGAAATAAGGTTAAAGTTATCAAAATTGTGAAAAAAAAAAAAGTGAAAATACGAAGCAATGAGCCTCAAACGCCGAGAAGCCATAAGACAAATGAAAGCCACTTTTAAAACAAATAGCAGTAATTGGCATGCAGTCTGGAAAGAGTTACTGAGAACTCTGTAAGTTAACACAACCTGCTTTGTTAACTATGATAGCAACATCTGCATTTCACCTATAACTTTTAAAAAGTGGTTCTTGAGCTGGCTTTAGGATTTACTTCCGAGTCCAAAGATAGTCTAAATTTAGTAACAGGTGAGCTTTGAGATGGCTATACAGAGGTCTGAAGAGGCAGATTTCTAGCTAGCACAAATTGACAGAATTCAACTAGCAAGGTTAAAGAACTTAAGTACAGTGCTAACTACTATGCTCTGTTGTGCTAGAACTTGACGTACTCTTATTAATGTGTCCAGCTCGTGAGTCTGAAACTGTTTTTGAAGCAAGAAACTGGCTCACACGGAGATATTTCTCTTTCTGAGCACATGAATGATGATGTATGCTATGGCGCTGGTCCAGTGAAGCACATAAACATGTGCTTGTGACTAGCATCACAGTCATCTCCTTGCAATTACTGATTCGAGTAAAATTAAGCATGCGCTTATGTGCTTTGCTGGACTGGGCTCTCTACCAACAGACACACTAATGGATGAAGGAAAGACAGAGAGGACAGACGTGTCTTTAAAACTTTACATCATTCTGACCTGACACTAATGGTGATTTTATCAAGCTAATTCTGCCTTGTTAGTCAGCAATTTGCTGCACTCTGGAAGTTGCTAGAGGATAATGATTGATGAGCAGTGTAATTTTGTGCTTTCGCACTGCCACTCCCTATGCTCATTCAGTATTTCTCCACAGCACTTGATGAGGTGACAAAAGTTATCAAAAAATTACTGCTAGAATGGTTGCCAGAAGGATTAAATGAGTCAGCGCACCTGCTCCTTCCAATGAAAGGCCATCAACAGAGAAAACAATGATTTACGGTGTTTAAATTAATATGAACTCATGTTTCAGAAGTAAGCAGGGGAAAAAAGTAACAAACTTCTTTCATCCTGCTCAAAACCAAAAGAGAGAAAAAAAGTCTGCACTGTTATTTATTAGCGGTGGAACAACAGCCGAAGCTCTGACTGGGTGGGACCCCACACAGTGAGGCACTCAGCAGAGGCAGTGCAAACAGCCAGCCCTGCAACTCACAGCCCTCAGCACTGCAACCCACAGCCCACAGCACTGCTTCACTGTGGAAGAGCCCAGCTAAAGCCTGAAGAACAGAGCTCTGAGGTGAGGAGCAAACTACCTCTTGCTCTCCAGAGGGACAGGGAGAGGGAATGTCTGAGTGAGCTTTCACTGTATACTTCTATCTCCTCACTGCTGAAGAAACTCAGTCACATGAGGCTAATTTTGAACCTGCATTTGTAGGGATGGCAGATTACTCCTTGCCCAAGCCATCTGTGCCTTTGCTTTTTATTATACCCAATCCAGTCAGTTTCAAATGATCCAAATTTCAAATGGTTGACCATTCCCAATCGCACTGGGAGAAAATTTTCAGTGATAACAAAAAAACCCCCACCAAATTATATTCCATTTTAAAATATCGCAAGCAGATTTCTTCTTCTTTAATCCTGAACTCTAATTTTATCTCCATTGTAGCATCAAAAATGGAAGGGCCATTAGTGCTAAGAACAGTCTGCTGTTCCTGCTTCACCATGTGTTCTGAAGTCCTTTCCTAGTCATGAAGAACTTGGGCAGATAGACACTGCACTTCAATATTTGTGTATCTAACAGCACAAGCTTCTTTCTCCGCGTGTTGTGAAACAGAGGCAATAAATCCTAGAAAAGCAGCAAGAGTCTCTCTCTCAAATGATTTGATGTAACATGCAGGACTTGCAGGTTCAGATGGTTACACACTGGCAGAGTATCTCTCCAAGTGCAGGAACCTGCACTCCATAAGGCTTATCAGGCACTAAAGTGCACATTAGTGCTGAGCTGCACTTAGGTGTTGATCCCATATTCAGTTCTGCATCACTATCTTTGGAGTTGCAGAGCTTGCATTAAAGGCACTGGTAAGCTCTGTCTCTGCGATTAGACTGACATTTTCCCCTTTGTGCACAGCTCCAAGTAAGCTCCTTTTTGATGACACTGGTGCTTTTACACATGCGAAAACTCAAATACCAAGTGCAACAACTTAATTGCTCAATCAATTGCCTTTCTGCTGAAACGCCACCAGGAAGCTATGGGTACAATGATGGGGAAAGCAAAGAAAAGAATCCAGGAGCTGGATTAGCAGCAGCTGTACTTTGTGAAGGAAACGGCAGCACCTGTGTTAGGAAAAAAGGGTGTTCCACATGCACTTCTACATTGATACTCCCTTTTGAAAACTGATCTCGCAGAGCTATTTCTAAACCTTTCTTCATATTCTTTTGTAGAGTTTTTGACAGAAAAAAACCAGCATGGGTGGAGTTCACAAACAAGAAAAAGGCAAGAACTGCCTTTGCTACTTTTTAAGAAGGCAAAGAGCAAAATAAAAATTATAAAAAGCAGCTTTTTTTTTTTTTTCAGGCTGGCAAACTGGATACCTGCACAAAAGTAAACACATGGATGCCTTTATGTGGCTAATACTTCCCTGATGAAGGACGAAGACAAATGTCAATCTTCCTGCCTGTAACTGCCAGCCGTTTGTTACTTACTGAGACCACTACCAACACCTGTTCTCTGACTCTCTCAAACCACTCTACAACTAGTTCTTCACATGTGAGTTTCACAGATTTTCTTCACTGTTGTTTTCAAGCCTCAGTATGCCCAAATGCTTTTATTTTCCCAGAAA
>PPHD01027728.1:0-11091 GCA_002909625.1 Bambusicola thoracicus
ATATATATATATATATATATTCCTATATCCAGTTAAAATCTCCCCTCTTTTAGTTTGAAATAATTTCCCCTTGTTCTGTCACAACAGACTGTCCCCTTCTTTCCTGTAGCTCCCCTTTAGATACTGACAGGCCGCTCTCGGGTCACCTCGCAGCCTTCTCTTCTCCAGGCTGCACAGCCCCAGATCTCTCAGCCTGTCCTCATAGGAGAGGTGTTCCATCCCTTGGATCATTTTTGTGGCCCTCCTCTGGACGCATTCCAACAGATCCACGTCTGTCCTGTACTGAGGACTTCATATCTGGATGCAGTGCTCCAGCTGAGGCCTCACCAGTGCAGAGCAGATCACCTCCCTTGCCCTGCTGGCCACACTTTTTTTGATGCAGCCCAGGATATTGGTTGGCTTTCTGGCCTGCAAGGGCACATTGCTGGCTCACGTCCAGCTGCCAAACACCAGTGCCCCCAGGCCATTTTCAGCAGGGCTGTTCTCTATCTATTCATCCCAAAGCTTGTACTGGTAGTGGAAGTTGATGGGACCCAGGGGTAGACCTTGCACTTGGTATAATTGAACCTCATGAGGTTCACCTGGGCCCACTGCTCAGCCTATCTAGAGCTCTCTGGATGGCGTCCCATCCCTTGTGTGTGTGGGGGCTGCACCACACAGCTTGGTATCATCCACAAACTTCTGAAAGTGCACTGTATCTCACTGTTGATGTCATTGATGAAGATATTGAGGAGCACCAGTCCCAGTACTGACCCCTGAAGGACACCACGTGTCACTGATCTACACCAGGACATTGAGCCATTGACTGTGCTTCAACAATCTTTCTTCAATAACCATATCCCCCAGGCTTGGCTTTCAACTCAGAGATAATCCTACAAGTTCTTGTCTCTATCATTCTTCCTGAAACTGTCAGATGCCAAAAGTAAGTAACACAGCTGAAGTCTGAATTTTTTCCTCCTTCTACCTCTAAAAGAAAGTTTGCTGTGTCTCTCTTGAGCTTAGAAACCCAAGTACCTTTACTTTACTACAGCAGATGCACCATTCACTGAGCTACAAAACACACACCAAAACTGGATCTTGAGAGTGAGAGATTTCTGTCTATTCTAGGACCTGAAGGTTTTGTCCCTCACTTTGCAGTCCTATCTCTTCCTTGGCTATTGACGTCAAACTGGATGAAGACAGACCAGGCAGTGTAAAGGCCTCCAAGAATTGAGCTCACTGACCTGAGCAGTGACAAGAAGGATTTAGGTGTCTAACCTACCTGAGGAAGGACATAAATAGATAAGAAGAGGGGTGAGGGAAGTGACAGGAGACTAGAGACAAAGAGGGAAAATTGGAGTGAGAACAAGAACTAGTGCATGTATTAAAAGTTGAGAATATAATTTTATGATGATAAGAAGTAGAGATCCTTGGGTTATATTGCTGAGGAAAGTTTGGAAGTTTTAAAGATGAAGATGAGACAGCAATGCCTAAGAACAGAGCATATAAATGAAAGGAATGACCTTTGCTTCTCTTTGGCAAACACACTTCTCTGGTTTTCAGTGTCCCCAGTATGGTCTACTGGTTTCAGTTTCAAAGTTCAAGGCAGAATCTGAATTGCCCTTGCTACATTTACGCCCCCAGAGATCTCTACCAATGTAAAACACTAATTGAGACATAACTCATTAAACAGTAACCAGGAGAGCATAAAATGAGGGCATTTGGTGCTGTCTAGTAGGTATTTTATGGGGGTGAAATTGCAGAAGAGTTGTCACTTCTAACATTTCTGAGAAGTGAAGCTCATCCCTCAACTTCTACACCTCTTGGTGCAGAAGTGCCTCTTGAAATAACTCCTGGTAGGAGCTTGCTTGAATTATCATCTCTTCAGTTAAGCTTTTGCTGAAAGGCAATGGATTGGGCCAGCCTTGTTCCTGTGGGGTTACTGTTAATCCTAATTCTCCTGCTGGTTTTGAAAACACAACATTTCTGGAGGAGCCAAGGGAAATTCCCTCCAGGACCACAGCCTTTACCCATCATTGGAAATCTGCACATGATGGACCTAAAGAAACTTGGCCAGACAATGCTACAGGTAACCTCTGTTGTTCCTTTCCTTAGAGCTCTCACTCTAAGACAGTCACTGACCTCTTGAAAGGGATACAGAGATCTCAAGGCATGGAAATTGCAAACACAACAGTATTATTCTTTGCAGTAATTTCTCTTCCTACCATATGATACTGTGTAGTGCAGAGGAGTTGGCTTCCAGCCACGCTATCAAGAGAACTGACCTACTTCTATGGAGCAGAGGAAATGTTAGCACTCTTCAGGCAAGGATAACAAGAAGAGAGGGGTCCTGGATCTCTAGTTATTAAATAAACTTCACCAGGGACTGCTGAAATGATTAGGGAGGGGACCAGAGCTTTTTTAAAGTTGTTTGCTGGACTCAGCCTCCGGGAAACTGGCAGCAAACAAATTCTTGATCCTCTCTCTTGATGGAGAAAGCTTCCTGGTTTCCCAGAGCAAACTAGGAAAAAAACTCACTGCTTATTCTTTCATAGCTGGTACCACGAAACTCCAGGGCTTTGGGGAAAATAGTGTATGGCAGTCAGATATTTTAGGATTTTGGGCATCCCTCACTGCACTATTCCTCAAAGCCATGAACAGCAAACCTAAGGGTTTATGATGGTTCCGGTACCCTGATGTATTACCAGCTTGGAGACCAATCTCCTTTTGGTTAGCTGAGCATTTCCAACAAGTCACAGAATCAGTGTAGAGGAGACAATAAGACACTGAAAATCCATTATTCAAATACCCAGTTAAGGATTACAGATTTCATTGTGATTCCTTTAATTCACAGCAGCACCAACGTTTGCATCATAAATTCTCAACATTTTAGACAGCAAATGAAAACCCACTGCCATGTGGGGAGAAGAATGTTGAGCCTACTGAAATCAAGTATTTTTAGCTTTGCCAAACATCATCCTTTTCTTCTTTCTTTTCATTCTACTAGCTGTCTGAAAAGTATGGCCCAGTCTTCACAGTTCAGATGGGACTGAGGAAAGTGGTGGTGCTGTCAGGATATGACACAGTGAAGGAAGCTCTGGTGAATCATGCAGATGCATTTACAGGGAGACCTAAAATACCAATTCTGGAAAAAGCAGGAAAAGGAAAAGGTGAGTGGACTGTTCCCATATTTTCTGCCCCTGTTCTTTTCAGGAGGCGCAGGTGAAAGAGAATCATGATGAACCCCAGCAGTCCATCAGTGTGAAACCACCACAGAACAGATGAAGAATCTTTGCTTAAATCATTATGCATGTGTTTCAATTTTCCATTTCAGGTGTTGTATTTTCTAGTGGAGAAAACTGGAAAGTAATGAGAAGATTTACTCTTACAACCTTACGAGACTTTGGGATGGGAAAGAAGGCCATAGAGGACCATGTTGTAGAGGAGTATGGATACCTGGCAGACATAATTGAGTCACATAAAGGTAGGGAGATTCTTAATTTGATATCACATATTTGACTTTTCTCGGAAAGTCTTTTCAGGAACACCAAGAATCAAGGAAGAAGAGATACAGACCTCTGTCAGAGATGCATCATTCTCCAATATCAATGCTGTGATGACTATACATGAGTTGTGTTTGTCTCCTTGTCTGTCTACCTGGCAATTGCCTGGTGTGTAAATGAAAAGCTTTTATTGAAGTACTGGAATTCAAACACAGACCTTAATAAGTAACACTACAGTCAAGGAAAAGGACTTATTGTTCCATGTACAGCACCTCCATAAATGACACACTTTGACTGAGGAGAAACATAGAAGGCAGTTGCAAGGACGTGCATATCTAGACTGAAAAATTGATTGCCCATAGAGGCATACGTCTGGAAAATGCCTTCCAGTAGGAGACAGAAGATTGATTTATACATTTCTCCAGCATCATCCAGGATTATTTGTCACTAGGCTCAGTAGCCAACAGCAGGACTTAGAATGGAATCATAGAATGATAGAGTGGCTTGGGTTGGAAGGGACCTCTAGAGACGGTCTAGTCCAAATTCCCTGGCAAATGCAGGAAAATCTTCCACTAGATCAGGTTGCTCAGAACCCCCATCCAGCCTGGCCTTCTGTACCTCCAGTGATGGGGCACCCGCAACTTCTCCAGGCATCCTGTTCCATTGCCTCATCATCCTCACTGTGAAGAATCCCTTCTTTATATCTAACCCGAAACTATCCTGTTTCCATTTTAAAACACTACTTCATGTCCTATCACTACATTTCCTTTTAAAAAATCTCTCTCCACCTCTCTTATAAGCCAGCACTGTGGCTATCATTTCCCAGACTTCAATGAGACTCTACATGCTATTGTTATATTTTAATTAATTACAATAACCATTTATTGTGTTCTTTGCACCATCTTTTCCTTTGCTAGGGAAGCCCCTTGAGATGACTCACTTGATGAATTCTGCTATTGCTAATGTCATTGTATCCATATTGCTTGGAAAGCGGTTTGAATATGAAGACTCCACATTCAAAAGACTTGTGTCACTGATGAATGAAAATATGAGGCTTTTTGGAAGTCCATCAATGTCGGTAATTCATAGTGTTTGAATGTTTCCCTTCAAAATCATGCACAACACAGAGTGATAACAGTACATCTACTCCACTCTCAATCACTGAAATTCATCTATCTGTACGTGGCAAATGCATCCTGAAGTGGCAGGAAGCAGACCTTTGGTACTACATATGGGTTTCTCTTAGTAGTAGTTCTTGGACTGTAGCTTCACTTCATGAAGAAGAATTGAAGAACATGCTATACAATAAGAAGAGAGCATCCCCAGGTGACAGAGGTTGCCCATTATTTCCTATCTCCCATACAAAGAACAAAGTCAAAACTGTGGAAAAGTCTGCAAGTGTCCCTTAAGTTGTAAGTGTCTCTTGAGACACCCAACTCCAACCAAGTTGGAGAGGGAGGGATGAGCAATCTAAGAGTATAGAGGTAGGAAATTATGTCAAAGACAAATGCATAAACATGGAATTTCTAGGCCATCAGCTATTGTGATTGACATATAAGAGGAAGTAAATTTTAACAATTTTACTTAGTTGGGAAGGGAAGAAAGTGGGTAAAGAGTGTTTTGTGTCAAGATTATAAGGCTATACAATATTTTCTGTAAGGGCTTTTGTTAATATACACTACTGAATAGTGGTGCATCTACTTAGTTGCTGCTTTTTCTTCCTCTGCATCTGTGCATCTTACAGCTGTACAATATGTTCCCCATCCTTGGACCCTTTCTGAAGGACAAAAAAAGTTTTCTTGAGAATTTAAAAGAAGTCAATGATTTCATCAAGGTTACTTTCACAAAATATCTCCAAGTCCTGGACAAAAATGACCAGAGGAGCTTCATCGACGCTTTTCTTGTCAAACAACAAGAGGTAGTTGAATGCCAGCAGCCTCCTTGTATCACCTCACTTCTCTTTCAAGCTTTTTCACTGGATACACACATTCTTTGATATGCTCTGCTCCATGGCCTGGGGGATACAAAACTTGACTAAATCACTTGGGTTAACCCAGTGACTGCTCCCTATATTTCAAAATATTCCTGTTGCCACTGAAATTAATCTTGCTGACTTGACTGTTTGTTCCCATGGGCAACAGAGTTAGTCCAAGCACTCAGTAATTCAAGACTCAGCTCATTACAGACTTCTGGAGGTGTTCCCTCAAAACTTCCTCCTCTTTTACGCTTTTAATCCCTCTCTGAGGTTTGTGTATGAATGCTTTTCCCTGTTTTCCAATGAAATAAATGTCTTCTTGAATATTTAACAGGCTAACAACATTATTGTTTCGTTTTTCCAGGAGAATGGAAAGGCCAATAAATTTTTCGATGATGAAAACTTAACTGAGGTTGTGAGAAATCTGTTTACAGCTGGCATGGATACCACAGCCACCACTTTGCGCTGGGGCCTTCTACTCATGATGAAGTACCCTGAAATTCAGAGTAAGTGGAAACTAGGCATTTAGTGGCTTTCTTCTCATCAGGTCAGCAAGTTCTCCTTATCATGTTATTCCTAGCAGGGGAAAGAGAAATTTGAACAAGGTATGTATGATCCAAATGCTCTTTTCACAGAAAAAGTCCAAGAAGAAATAGATGAAGTGATTGGAACAAACCCCCCAAGATCTGAGCATCGAACTAAAATGCCATACACTGATGCTGTTATACATGAAATTCAGAGGTTTGCTAATATCCTGCCATTGAACTTGCCCCATGAGACGACCATGGATGTCACTATCAAAGGCTATTTCATTCCCAAGGTAAGACGCCAGCAACACTTCTTTCCTTCCGTCTATCTCCAGTGTGACACCTCTTCCTTTCTAGTCTGTCTTGCAACCAGAGATGTTCACTCACTCTGGGGTTCTCACAACTACTTCAGCAGCAGCTACCCTGTTAATATGTTAATATGTTATATTTCTTCAGCTTCGGCATTCACCACCGCTCCTAACACCACCACTGTTAGTGCAATAACTGCTCTACATTGATTTGCAGGGAACCTATATCATCCCCTTGCTCAACTCTGTCCTGCAAGACAAAACCCAGTGGGAGAAACCATGCTCCTTCTACCCTGAGCACTTCCTCAACTCAGAGGGGAAGTTTGTAAAGAAAGATGCTTTCATGCCTTTTTCAGCAGGTATGTTCTATTCTGCTCTTTGGGCTCTGAGGGGAAGGGGACATCTGGGATTCCTTCTTTCTCACTGAACCTGGTATTTCAGACTTTTCCCAGATGTTACCTCTCCTTTTCTCTCCACCTACATCTGCTAACTTGAATAGCCCAGCTTTACCCATGGACTTGAACTTTGAATTCACTCTCCTACGTCTTAAAGACCCTCACAACTGGAAAAAAAATAAAGTAAAAATAACAGCTCCCACTGACTCTTATGGACCATTCTGCATTTCATTGCAGGGCGGAGGATCTGTGCTGGTGAGACTCTTGCCAAAATGGAGCTCTTCCTCTTCTTCACCAGCCTCCTGCAGAGGTTCACCTTCCAGCCTCCTCCTGGAGTTTCCCCATCAGACCTGGATCTCTCCGCCCCCACTAGGTTTGTCATTGCCCCAGTAACTCATGAGGTCTGTGCAGTGTCACGTTCCTAGGGGCTTTTATCAGCTGCCTCCTTTTCCTGGAACACTCAGATGAAATATCTTAGTTCACCTCTATTCCTACCAGGGAAGTTTGGTACTTCTGAATCTAGTAGGTGATTTCTAGTCCAAGTACACCTTGACTCATAGCAAGAGGTGTGTCACCCACCATTCCAAAAGGTGGCAGTCCTGACCTGCTGCTACTCCTTGAATGAGCAAATTAACAGTCTCTATGAGGATAAATGAGTCCATCCCTACACCACTGCATGTTTCCCTCAAGAAAAGAGGCTGGGGCCAGACTTGTGGCCAGAGTTCACAGGGTGTTGCACAGATCTCATGTACACACACAAGGACATTCACCTTCCTCCTCCAGCACAGCTGCACTCAAGCTGCCCAGTGAAAATGAGCCATTACGCATTTTTTCCCCATACCACTGTCAAAGACACACATAGAAATGTAACTGCACAGTTCAACGTGAGATAAGTGTAAGATGTTCACTAATGCAGAACTTCAGCGCAGTCACCTAACGGACTCATAGAGGACAGTGTGCCGTCTGGAAATTGAAATTAATTTAATTTTCTATGGAATACTATGTATATTAATAAAAATTAGAAAAACACAGGAAAGCAATAAATTCTCCATTTCATATCAAACTGTCACTAATGTTGTTGTCTTCAAAACTGAACAGTTTTGCACCTGAAATGGAAACTCTGTGTCGGGAACAAATCAGTGCTGTACTTCCAGTAGGAACTGGACAAACCAGTGCTCCCATGGTACCATTCGGGCCCTTCCAACTTGTTTATTAAAGATCCCTGCTGTAGCTTTTCAGTCAAAAGGACATTTGAAAAGTACCTAGTCTCCTTGGACTTCAGTAGAGCATTTAACACCATTTGCCATAAGATCTCCACGGTGAAGCTGATAAAGAATGGGCTGGATGGGGAGATAATGAGGTGTGCTGCAAATGGCTGAACAAACAGGCCGAGAGGGTGGTGGGCAGTGGTGCCAAGTCTAGTGTGGGGCGAGTATGAACTAGAACACCGAAGGTTCCCTGTGAACATATTGTGGATGTAGCGTACCTACACTTCAGTAAAGCCTTTCACACTGTCTCCAACAGCATTCTCCTGGAGAAGGTGGTTGTTCATGGCTTTGACAGTATACTCTTTGCTGGGTAAAGAACTGCCTGGAGTGCTGAGTGCAGAGAGTGGTGGTGCATGGAGTTAAATCCAGCTGACACCTGGTCATGAGTGCGCCCTCAATACGTTTGCAAAAGACACCAAGTTGGGAGGAAGTGTTGACCTGCTTGGGGGTAGAAAGGCACTTCAGAAGGTCCTGGATAAACCATATCGATGGACTGAGGCCAATTGTGTAAAGCTCAAGTAGACAGTTCCAGTAGAAAGTTCAAAGACAGTTCCAGGTCCTGAACTTTGGTCACATCAACCCCAGGCAATGCTACGGTATTGGGGCAGAGTGGCTGGAAGACTGTGTGGAAGAAATGGATCTGGGGGTGCAGGTTGATGCTTGGCTGAACATGAGCCAGCAGTGTGCCCAGGTGGCAAGAAGGCCAATGGTATCCTGGCTTGTGTCAGAAACAGTGCAGCCAGCAGGACCAGGGAGGTAATCAACCCCCTGTACTCAGCGCTGGTGAGGCCGCTCAAGTGTTGTGTTCACTTTTGGGATCCTCACTACAGAAAAGACATGGAGGCCCTGGAGCTTGTTCAGAGAAGGGCAATGAAGCTGTGAGGGGGTCTGGAGAACAAGTCTTATGGGGAGCAGCTGAGGGAACTGGGATTGTTTAGCCTCAAGAAGAGGAGGCCCAGGGGAGACCTCATTGCTCTCTCCAACTCCCCAGAAGGAGGTTGTATTGAGGTGGGGATCGGCCTCTTCTCCCAGGTAACAGCAATAGGATGAGTGGTCATGGCCTCAAGTTGCTGCACCAGGGGAGATTCAGGTTGGAAAAATTTCTTCTCTAAAAAAGTGGTAATGCATTGGAATGGGCTGCACAGGAAGGTGGTGGAGTCGCCATCCCTGGAGGTGTTCAAGAAACGTGCAAATGTGTCACTGACACTATTAGTGGGCATGGTGGTAATGGGTTGATGGTTCGATTTAATGATCTTAAAGTTCTTTCCAGCCTTAATGATTACATGATTCATGACCCTAACATTACTGTCCAGGTAATTGATCACTGGCACAGGTTGCCCAAAAAGCCTTTGGAGTCTCCTCTTTGGAGATCTTCAAAAGCCACCTGTAGATCATAATGAGCAAATAGGTCCAGGTGTTCCTGCATGAGGAAGGGGATTGGATCAGATGACTTCTAGAGGTCCCTATCACTGTTAATGATTCTATGACTGTCTGATTAGAAATTCCCAATCAATCCAATGAGAGCAAAGTTACAGAAGTGCCTAAGCACTTAGCAAAAACATCTCTGTGTATTAATCCCTTGGGTACTGGCATTCTGATTTCAGCACTCAAGGTATCAATGCTGTGCGTGTACTAAGGGTGAAAATCTAACTATCAGTAAGCTGAATGACATGCAGAATTCATGACTTTTATATTAAACACCAGATTCATGACCTCTGGACTATCATTACTGGACAATGAAGGATTGTCACCCGATCACAAAGGCTCGGCAAACATTTAACTGACTCTGTACCATACTGGTAACTCATTAACAAGCACAGGGGAAGAGAACAAACTAGTCACCAAGCGCAATATCCTTCACTGGAATAGAGGTTTATGGAATAGTGTTTCTTATAGCTTTTTTTTGTTTTGTTTTCAAGAAGACAGAAATCCAGAGTTCTCTTTGTAGCTAACACTCAGATGAATAGAGATGGACTGGAGCAGTTGCACTACCATGTGTTTAGTGTTCATCCTGACTTTCTTGTTCATTATGAAAATTGGAGGTGTCTGGAGTAATCACCGGAGAAGGAACTTTCCCCCAGGACCAAGGGCATTACCCATCATTGGAAATCTTCATTTGTTTGATTTGAAGAGACCCTACAGGACCTATCTACAGGTAGTCATTATCTTTTATACTGGACTCAATGATCCCTGTGGATCGCCTCCAGGATATTCTGTTCTATTCTTCAGGATATTCTATGATCCTATTTCTTCCCATAATTACACATAATTGCATAGTGAAAGATGTCAGAGAATTTCCCTTACCTCACTTGATATGTTATCTTACAGATTACCCATAGTAAAGACAGCAGACGATCGTTTGAGCAGTTATTTGAATGCAGCAAGATCTGTTCTTTGCTATGACAATTTCTCCCTTCACTGCAACTTCATGCATTTGGGTTTCAGCATCAAACAGTTCTCACAGTAGTAACAAGTGCTCATAATTCCCTCCATCTTCCAGTGGTTATGTGGGCTATGTAACTATAGCCTACTGCCTCACACACCTAGCAGCCTCTCTCATTTTCCTTTCCTCCTTTCCTCCCAAAATATTAAGATAACTATACACTTCTAATTTTCAGGTCCTGTAGTTGACAGAATATACAGGAAAGATCTAAACAAACGAAAGTAACAAATCTTCTGCTTCCCTTCTAGAGATTACATGTCTTAGTTTATTGCCGGGCTTGCCTGGCTTTGAGTCAGAAGATTTCTATGAACCTGGTCCTGTCCTCTTAGAGTTTGTTTCAGTCAGATACTGCAAATGCAATGTCTCCTTGGTGATGATTTTAGATGGAATATTTGCACCTACATAACTGCATGAATGTCACAACCAGAGATTGAAAGAAGGCTCAGATGCAGTTATGGAAAATAATTTGTAGATATCCCATGCAACCTAACTGGGTTGGCTCCACCTCCTTTCAGGTCAACAGAACCTGTATACCTTTGCTGTAATTGCTGTGTCTATTCTACCAGAGAAGGCTGATCCTCCAACTTGAGCTCAGTTCAAGGCTTAGAATTCACACATATTCTGTGCGTAAACACAACTGGAAACCATACGTTCATCCTCAGCACCAACACTGCAAATGGCAGAAGGCTGTTA
>PPHD01027730.1:0-11091 GCA_002909625.1 Bambusicola thoracicus
ATGGTTCCTAACATCCAACCTGAACCTCCCCTGGCATGACTTAAGGCCATCACCTCTCATCCTATTGCTGTTACCTGGCAGCAGACCAACCCCCACCTCACCACAACCTTTCAGGCTGTTGTAGAGAGCAATAATCTATGTAGCACATCCCACTCAACCTTTGTCATCCACGTCCCCAGGTGTCCATGACACTGCAGTGAGATCAGCATCACCCTGGCAGCTGCAGTGGCACTCATATTGCAGAGTGCCATGTCCCAAACAGCGTGGCTTGGGAGCTCCTCCTTCCCCACTGCTCCTAATGACGGCCCTTCCCTGCTGGCACAGGGAGCACATCCCCATGCTTGCAGGGTCACCCAGCAGAGGTGTTGCTGTGTTACGTGTGCTTTTACAAAACAAGAGGTGCACCAAGGAGGGGGGGCTCAGCTGAACCTGGCAGAGCAAAGCATGTGCTCCCAATGGAGGGTTCGCTGCTCAGTGTGAATCAAGGGTCTGACTCCTGCGAGCATGGGAACCATCTAGCAGAGAGAATCACTCTGTCATTTCTTTGCCTCCCCTCACTCCATACTAGATCAGTTTAAAGAAACAAATAGACCTTTAAAAAAAAAAAAAAAGAAATAAAATATTTTTTCCTCTCCAGCTATTGCATTGCCTGGATTCCTAAGTGCTTTAAAAACATAACAGATATTGAATACATCTCTCCTCAGCGAACTGACTCTGCAGCACAAAGCATTTCCCACAGGAAATCCGTGAGGCTCAATCACTGTGACACAGTCAAGGGAAATTTGGACAGTCGAGGAAAATTCAGAGTGATGTCTGAGAAGCCGGGACAAAAAGGATCAGCCCTTCTCCGATGAAGAGAAGGTGCCTCAGCTAAGCAGGGCTGGCAGACCAGCTCTGAGATTCTCTTCAGATATGCAATTACGGTTCTCCCTGGGGGTTTTGCTTTTGTGTTGTTGCTTTTTAAAACCCTTCTCTGGAGTCAACAATTTGCCTGAATCGCTTCTTATTCGTTTCATCGTCATGACTTCTGAAGGCATCTAATGAGCCACTTGGAAGTTTGCCTGAAAACAAAACAGAATGGAAAAGAAAAGCAAGAAAAGAGAAAAGAAAAAAAAAAAAAAAAAAAAAAGAAGAAGCAAAAGCAACCACCCCGAGATGGCATTAAATCTTTCTCCCAAAACTATAATCTTCAGGATTACAGCTCAGCTTTGTTTTAACACTCTGCTATCTATTAATGGGCTTTGTCCGTATTAGGTTATCTTGGGGAGCAGAACCCAAAACGTGGCACCCATGATATGCAGGTTTGATGGGCTGTACGTAGACTCAGAGCAGGGTCTGAAGGTTAAACTTCGTGGAAAGCAGTTTGTTCTTCCAGGTTTTGTTCACCACAATGCCTTGGCAGTTCTAAAAGCCCTGCAGGTGCGACTGTGCAGTTCACAGTCAGACAAATCCGGAGTCACTCCTGATTTCCCATAGAAGTCTGAGTGCTCCATCCAGCCTCTTGGTCAGAGGTACACCCATAAGGCTGCAGAAGGAACGCAATTAGAGGCACTGTTTACCCTCATTGCCTGCCTCCCTCCCGAAGATCCCTTCACAGAGACGCACACTTTTGGTAATTTAAGGAGAAATCAAAGATGTGAAAGACCTATGGAGATGTGGGCATTCTCTGTGAGGCCGCAGGTGGTCAGATCCATCAGCTGCCTATGACGTTGATATGGTTATTGCTGTCAGCTGAAGAATTTATTTCTTCATTTTAAGAAGAAAAATACTTTTCTTGTTTGGAAGATGACTATGAACACTCTTTTATGCAGAACTGTCCTGTAATGGGCCCGATAGTGCTTTGTGCCAGCTCTTCCCAAAGGGAGCCTGAGGCCTTCAGCCAGTTTATCCATTCATCTGTGCAAGGATGGTTAATGTGATGTGAGAGAGGCTGGAACGGTCAGCTCGTCTGAATGCTGACAGCCAGGAATGGGCTTTCAAAGCAGCTCAGCCCCCAACTGCAAATGGCCACCGCTCAGCCAATGCCCTGTGTGGAGGCACCAGGATGTTTGATTGGGTATTCCAGACACCCAGCCATGCAGTTGATGGGGCAGGGATCACCAGTCTGCTCGGAGCAGCCCGTCTCAGGTTTTCACGTGGTCTTGTGCCATGGTGGGTTTGTTTTCTCACTCTGTGTTTTGTTAAAGCCAAATCCTGGGAAGGAAGTGAGCCTTGGCACTGATGGGCAGGTCCACGTTGCTTCAAAACACGGGCAAAAATGGCAACGACTTATCTCACTATTTTCATCTCACTGTTTGTGTACGTTTTTCTTTCTGCCTCCATGCACAGAAGGTAAGTTTGTGACTTTTTCTATTAGAGCCACAGCTTCTCCTGTTCTAACAGCAGGACCTGAGCTGCTGCTGGGACATGGTCCTGTGCCCAGCCTGACGTATGGGTGGGATTAACTCGGAGTTGGGCTCTCCTCATCAGCACCGTGTGGGTTTTGTAAGCAGCGCTGCTGTGAGCAGCCACACGCATACCCAGTGAGTCACATCATGGAGCTCCAGTGCTGGGAGGCAAAGAGGACACAGCAAGCCACACCTTTGACATCTTGCCCATACCTCTCTGCTGCTCACTCCAAAACATCATTAGCTGTGCAGCTGCTGCTTGGAAAGATTTCCAGAGCTCCACGATGCACCAGCACAGTGTGTGAGACAGCCTCTACCTTTCATTCCCTGACAGCACATTCAACTCCGATTCAGTGCAACTCCAAATGCCTCTCTGCAGCCACTGCTCACCTTCAGGCTTCTCTCCCTGCCCTGAAGGAGCTCTACAGCATCGAGCAGAAATGTTATAGCGATTAAGTATGTTTCAAGGCATCCAGGTTACGTTACTGAGAGATGGAATGTGAAGAAATGAAAAAAAAAAGAATAATCATACTTTGTGACAGCTCTCTCTTACCTAGAAGTAGTATTGTGGGGAGAGACACCTTCCTTCTTCAGTGCTTTGAGAGTCAAACATGAATATGAGCTACTAATTCCTCATTCTGATGTCGATATACCAAAGCACCAGATTATTTATGTGTTTTCAATAGCTAATTTTGCTCTAACAGCCTGCTAGAGAAGGAGCTGTTTTATTTTCACAGCTGCTGGGGTCTGCTCTGAGGAAGACAAACACACTGAACGCAGTCTTGGAAGTTTTGTTGGTATTTAACCTTACATTAGAAAGGAGCTTTTTAACAAATGTTTCTGAAGTGAAAACACAGATCTGCCCTCTGCAGATTTGAGATACGACATCCAATCAACAACATTCACTACAGTGCGGAGCAACTTCAGCTGCAAGAGAGGTTGCTCCAGTTGTGCAAGGAAATTCAGTGCACTGCTGCACTATGAGGTAGGAAAGCACATGATAATATTCTCTATTGAATAAAGATGTACTCCCAGACCTACTGGAGTCCGAAGTAGATGATAAGGTTTTGTGGCCAAGGGGGTAACATGCTGCAAAGGTCAATAGTGGGCTTGTTTGACACATTTGGAAAGCAGCAGCCATTGAACAACCTGTCCTGGATAGAAGGAGCTGAATAGCAGGCTCCAGGTCCAAGAAACTCAAGGATTCATGAAGGAAATTCATATACAAAACGAGTTACTGCAACAAATAATAAATAGGAACGTAAGAAGCCAATCATATCGTGGAAGCTCATATCACAGATGAGACAAACTTCTATCGGTGGATCATAGTGAAGAAAACTCCTCTGCACGTTGGTTGAGCCCTACAAACAGCAGGGATATTGACTGTGAAGTTTGAAAGCAAAGTCTGATTGAGCTCTACCATGAGAACGTACTTAATTATTTTTTTCTCTTCTGTGCAGTGTTACTGGCAATACCTGTGCAATGCTGTACTTCTGCTGTAAACTTAATGAAGTAGCAAAAGAATCCTGGCTGCCAGCCCAAAAGGCTTTGGGGTATCCAGCAGTATCTCCTGTTAATATAAGTAAAGCCTAGATCTGCATAGAATCATGGCTCTCAGACATTTTCTCAGGTAAAAGATAAAATTAAGATAGCCTTATTTCCTTCAGGGCCGTGTTAATTAGGCGAGAATCCTCAGGTGTAAAAGAACGACCTCAGCTCTGTTAACCGCATAGCAAGCTCCACCGGTCGGTGGAAGCCTCCTATATACCCAGTGAGACACGGGCTGAGGGGTCATGTGGGTCAGAAGAGGGTCCTGAGGTCTTGTGGGAGGTTCAAACAGACCTGAGCTACACCAAAGCATCACGAGATTCACCCATCAGCAGAACCTGACTCACGGAGGGGATTTTCCTGGTGTTTTCATTTAATGTAGCTGGAAGGAGACTCTCAAAGACCTGACTGTACAGCTGCGTGGCAGCTACAATTTCCTGTTTATGCTGAACGTAGACAAACGGTGACCTAACATCATCCATACAAAGTAGTATGCAGTTCAGAGACACTGTTAAAATAAATAAGAGTTCACACAGCAATGACACCCTCAGTTCCATGCCATTTGAACCTGAACTTCATTCACTTCATTGTGTTAGCAGTTGAGATACAGAAATCATGACAAATACACACCACGCTTTCCTTCTTGCACTTTGTTGGCATTGCCTTCACGATAGCTGAGAGCATTCAGCCTTACTTTCACCCACAGCTGCACTGACTTAAGGAAAGAGTGACTTCAAACCCATTTATTCAGATGCTGGCAGAAGCCCATGCGATACGTTTATTTTGGTTTCGCTGACATAGACTGGGAATACGCAGCAAAGCAAAATTAAACATGAGTAAGACCCTCCTAAGTTGGAATAAAGCTGTCTGCATTGTGAACGCTTAAGTAAAACTGGTTTGTATTTTTTATCCAACTGTGTTATCCTCACTTTTGCATCTGGAAGTGACCCCTCTTCAGAGGGCCTCCATTTTGCTGGTAAAGCATAAGGTGGGCTGTGGGCTGTGGGCTGTGGGCTGTGGGCTGGTACAACTCTGCTGAGCCATACTGAGACAACTGCAGGCCAATGGATGCCGTGGGGGGAAATTCTGTTCAGCACCCCAAGAAAAAAAAAATAAGTTAACCTTCATTTTCTATTTGGGAGAACAAAATGGTTTATAAACTGTAGGCGAACCTCTAATCTGGTACATCCCAACATCCGTGAAATCACTTGGAAAAGAGCAGCACAGGGGAAGAAGGCGTTATATATCATCTAGAAGGAGAAACGCAGACCCCGAGCCCACCTCATGCTGTGGGCAGAGCACATACCTGTTTTTCTGCCCACTGAGCAGCACTGTTATTATTCTAAACTTTTACACAGGCAATCACTGCTGTCTGCGCCACAGCGATCTATTATCAGAGGAGTTGGGTTGCAAGAGAAGGGGGGCAGCGGGAGAAAGAGGGAAGCTGCCAGCACTGGGCTGCAGCTCAGCCAATGCTTGATTGCAGGTATAAACATCACCCGCTGTATCAGCAAAGCTGCAGAGAATCAGCCATAAACCTCCCAGGAGGGGCTGTGCAGGGAAGGCTGACAATGCAACTTCAGGGTCTGCGTGTTACTTGGAGACATCCTGAGCAGCTAAAAATACAGAGCAGTCGTTGGACAGAAAGACAGAGGGAAATATTTTTCTCTTTGCAGTGCAAAGGGGCTGGGGAGCGGTCAGGGAAATAAGGTGTTATCAAAAAACATGTGGAACATAGAGCTCTGGGAAACCCTACGTGTGTGTATAAGCAGGTAAGCCATCTGTGCTGCCAGTTTGAGCTGTAGGTTCCTGGTGCTTGGGCTGACTGTAAATGTAGGAAAGGTTGCAGCCGGGGCTAGCTCTGATCATTACCGCACTATCACCTTTAATAACTCATCTCTGCTTGAGCAGATCCAGGATTCACACTGCAGCTATTGAAACTGAATTACTGTCATTATGAGAATTTCCACATTCCTTCTGTGCGTGCATCCCAATGTCGTCTATAGACAAACACTTAGCTTTACCATAAGAACTCACAGCATAGGAATATTGGTGTTTTGTAGAGTGTGGCAGATGCAAGAGATGTGCAATGTTGGGGCTGGAATATACAGTTGGGGTGCTAACTCTTGCTTTATCATAGGACCATTAAGGTTGGAAAAGACCACAAAGATTATCTTGTCCAGCTGTTACTCCATCACCACCATCATGCTGTGCTCCTCCCACGAGCGTTTTGCTGAGACCCGCAGTAAGAGTGCACTACTGGGCAAAAGTACATCAAAGTGGCAGAAGTGGTTCTGATGACCATGGCCACATTTTCAAATGCTTACCCTCTTAGGAGGAATCATTCAGAAAAACTGTTGGCAATGGAGAGTTCTGCAAGGAGGTTTGTGCACCTTCCAGCACATGTGTAAGAAAATAGGTCTCTTCCTAAGTTTTCAAGAGATGAGAAGTATTCCATAATTAAGAAATTGGTGGTAAAGTGTTGAGCGTTGCTGGTGATGAAGGGGCCAGAGAGATCCCAGCCGGGTCTCTGAGTCCCTTTTGTATCTGCACAATTCAAGTTGGTATTTTTGTTTTGCTCATAAATGAAGTAAAGCTGATCTGCAGCCACTGAGACAAACCTGGAGTCTGATAGTGCTGGTGAGGAAACACAAACTGCTAATTCTCAACAGAAAAGCACCCCTTAGGAAAAGCATTCGGGTATTCACTAACACCTGAACGGTGGAAGTGGGACCTACAGAGTTAAACTGTCTGCAATGCCAGATGCCCTTCAGCAGGGAATTTCTGGTTCCACCTGATCAAATGGAAGCTGCCTTTTCTAACCTTCCAGCTCTCATGCAGATGTCCCATAGACTACGAATCTGCCCCACTTCAATCATTATGGAAACTCAGCTCGGGTCTCAGAAAAGCTGTCTTTTCCCATGACCTGAGTGAGGGCTCCCCTGCTCAATAATGGCAGTGGGGGGCTGTCCCAGGTGGCAATTCGTAATCAGAATATGCAAATATCTCAGAACGATGCTGTGAGAATAGTTCTTGACTCCAGCCAATGACCAAATGAAACTACCTGAATTCAGACCGAGTTATTTTTAAAGGCTCCAAGATATAGGATGAGCAGCGAGGCTGCAAACATAGCCAAGAAAACTGAGCAATTTCCCCGAGTAAAGGTTCAGCAGTGTCATAACTGCTGCAGAGAGATAAACTGCACTCTTGATAAGCAAGGTGCTTGCAATGTGGCTCCTATTGCCACGAAGTCCTGGCAATAAGTTCAGGGCAGTTCCGAGTGCCAGGAGGAGTTGCTGCCTCTGCCACTGATGTTAAGTGACCCTGAATAAAGCACTGAGCCTTCCAGTGTCAGCCCATCCGATGGGGATCACATGCATCCCAGCGTTGCTTAAGGAATTAACTCCCTGATGTTTGTAAAATGATTTGAGATCCCTCTGCAGAGGGTGCTGTAAAAGGGCACACTGATTATTGCAGCCATAGATTTGAACTGTGCGCAAGAAAGCTCCTGCAGAAATGCACTGCTAGGGTACTTAATGCAGCTGTTAATCCAGCAAGGCTCTGATTTGCAGAACGAAGTGCAGGAAGTGCAGAGTTGAGCTGTGAATAAAAACCCCCCTTTACACACACACTGAAGCTTTTCCTACTGTTCAACTGTAGCGCATGGCAAACATTTCCAGTACAAAAGGAGGGTTTTGCTCCCAGATGGCCAGCAGGGCACCTCGCTCATTTGACAGGCTCAGAAGTAGGCGAACGAAGCTGTCATGGAGTAAAAAGCCAGCTTACTGGTGGGCGAGAACCCAGAAGTGGAAGTGCAGAGGTCTTTGCAGTGAGGTGGGGATGCCTCAGCAGAGCAGGCACTGGTAATAGCCAGCGGAAAGGAGAGAGGCCTCCATTTTCAGAGGCAATAAATCTAATGAAGATCCATAGTGACAATCCGAATCTTCATCCATCTTTCCCCTTTTCCTTCCTGCCTATGTCATTTCCTTGGGGAAGATTTCAGTTCTTGTTCACCTCTCCTATGACTCCCTTGAAGTCTCAGCTGTTCCAGGGAAAGTAAATAGGGTTTAAAATTAATTATCAATTAAAATGAGGTTAATCAGCGCCAGACTTGTCATCTATTATCCTTGTAAGTGAGACAATCCTGTCCCCCTGCAAAACCCCAACAGGGAACAAGGCCAATAAGACTCAGCAACAAAGCCCATTCCCTCGTGACCTTTGCTATGTTTAGGAGGAACAGCTAAAATAAGCTCTAATACTCAGCCAGGCCAAACACTGTCAAGAATAACTATATTTAACCCTTTTAATGTACTGTGTATGCAATGCGTCTGGACAGCAGAATGTGTTTTTGTCCTGTACTGCTTATATTGGTTGCAAATATTCACTGGAGATGGGCCGTCATCTTAGCATGGAAGCAGTTAACTCCTCCAAAGCCCTTACTGACTCCATCGGAGTATTTCATACTCCGCATTTTTTGATCCTAATGGGATATGCTGGTTTCCACAATCCTTTATACAAGCTCTTTGTTTCAAATGCCTTCCACATTTATTGCGGTGATTCTCCCATTCACGTGAACAGAACTGTGCAGGCAGCTTGCCGGGAAACCAGGGACTGCAGACACCTACCTGCTACTTTACATTGCTGGGGAAGCAAGAAATCTCACCTCTGACACATGCAATGTATGAAATGTAACAGGCATATAGGAGATACAGAGCCCTCCCAAGCTCTGACCTGTAAAGGTGATTTATCTGCCTTAATGCCTTTTAAGGAACTACTTAATTGTACGGAACTGTCAGTTTCCATATCTGTGGGAAAGTATTTAGTAGAGTAAAAAACAATCAGTGTCACAAAACAGAAGGTATCTATGAATGCAGAATCTGCATTTGGGGGTTCAGATTTATGCCCATTCACCCGAGGATAGGCGTGAACACATGGCAGGATGCTTTCTGTCATCCCAGGGCTCCTTGAGCACCACCCAGGCCTGATAACTTCCACGAGCCTCAAAGCTTTACTTAGAATTGTAATCCTTGAGACAAACACAGAGAGAGAGACTTCCAGAGGCACAAGTGGGTTAACAAAACCGAGTTGAAAAGACAACACAAGCGCTTGGCTCCCCTTCACATGTTAAAATCTCCCAGAATCAGACTTGAACCTTGGACCTTGAACATGAGATTGGAAGGGAACACTGATTTCTCAGAATCTGGCTGCAGCCTGCTCTTCCTTGCATTCAAAGCCATAGAACAGACAGATACATGTCCCTTCTCCAGCACCTCTTTGCCCTCTGTTTTCGTCTGGTGCTTTTTTTTTTTTTGCTCCCATTATGAAGTAACCCAGCAGTGTATGTATGTGTATGTTCACACACTAAACTTCACTCTCAAAATACTTCTTTTTTAAAAAGAAAAACAAACCACAAGAACAATTTGTTCCAATCTGCTTCTGCAAGTTGTTAAGAGGGAAGCTCAGCTGTTGCTGCCCTAATGGGCTTTATGCAAAGAGTTTCCTGCCAAGAGCTGCCACAGAGCCGAAGCCTTCTCCTTTTCTAAGGCGTGCTATGAGTCTTGAAATAAATGGAGTTGATCTATAGGATCTGGGGGGCAACATAACAGAGGGTGCAAAAGCAACAGACTCCAGGACTGGAAAATCATTCCGCACAAGGTAGACCTGGCCTTTAGTTGTCATAAACTGTGTAAAAGATCGGAGAGGAACCTAGTGCCAAGCCATGGAGTCAATTAATAGGATGAGAAAGCAACAGGTTCTCTAGACTCCTCTGGTACAGTACTTCAATCCTGATATGCAGATGGCAAAGGCAGCAAAGAAAGGAAATACGGTTGTGGTGATTCTTGTGTGAGAGATAAACGTGTGAGGCCTTGTGTGGGAACATGTCTGCCTGCTGTATTTGTTCTCTGGGAGACCTTGGATAGGACATGGAAACACATACTACTGGAAAATAGCCTTACTGTTGGCTAAACTCCTGGCTAAGGAAAGGTCAACTGACAGATCCCGGCCTACCACTGAAACCTTATCTTGGCTCAGCAGCACGTGTGAAGCACATTGTCTCCTCAGTTTCTACGAAAGACCCTCTGTTCTCACAGAATTCCAGTGAGCAGCTGCTGCTTGGTACAGTCAGCCTTGCAGTTACCTGGTAAACATGAGCTTCACTTCTCTCTTCTACAAGAGATACAGAAGCAGGTCCATACCGGAGAGCGGCCTGCTCGACGGCTGCAAAAGGCATTTCCTTCATTCTCCCTTGGGGACCCAACGGTGGACCTGAGGATCTGCCCCAGAGCAGGGGCATCCATCCGCAGATCTCAGCTCTGGGGAGCACAGGCTGGGAGGCAGATGTGCACTCTGGGAACCCCTCTGTGCCTTGGGTTTCTGTCTCCAGTTACTGTCTCAACACAGACATTTGTAAAGCAACACTGCCCTCGGCCTCCCCCTCCTCTCTCACTGCATTACTGGGATCTCTCTATATATATGTGTTTTATATATGGTTGGTTTTTTTTTTTTCTTCTTAATTTTCCACTTAGAACATTGCACTGCATTCTTTGCCACAGAGCTTGAGATCCTGGGATGCAGGCAGGATGTATTCCTGACATCTCTCGTGGAAAGCTGGGATGGGAAGGGGTTCCCACTGGCTTACACATTCAGTCTTATCACTCTTAATTAATAATAAATCACTGTATTTATTTTAGTTTAGTCAAACTAATTCCTACTCACCTATGCATATATACAGATCTATCTCCACTGGTACAACATGTAAGACTGATGCTAACAACTGATCCTGAGCAGAAGCCGTCTGTAACACTTTGGTACTGGTACAACAACACTTACAGTACAAACTCTATACACGTATCACTCTTTTGCAAGGAAAACTGCACTCTTCTTCCATCAGTTTTAGGTGCAGAAGAAAGCCCAGGGAGCAGGATGGAGCAGAGGAACCCTGTGTGCCTTTCCTCTGGACCCCTGGGACTCGCTGCTGGCTGTGGCAAGGTGTGGGATGCCCTCTAGTGATGCAATGCTCATATATTCAAAATACATTTTTACTTAACAATCGGCTTCTGAGGTCTCTGGGCAGAACAGCAGCTTGTGGCCTAAGGAGAGCAAAGCAGATAAGAACAGCAGCAGTAACAGCAGCACAGCCTGAGTCCTGGGGAGG
>PPHD01027732.1:0-11090 GCA_002909625.1 Bambusicola thoracicus
AAGCCTGCTATTTGGAGAACTCTTGCACAAACAGCTAACAAAAGAACCTGGTCATTCATTGCTTCCCTCCCCAAAACCACTGAGTAGTCTGTACTGACTGCTAACACCAAATTTTAGCAGACAATCATTTTGTTTGGTAATTTTCTATTTATTTCTGAGTATGCAGTTCAACTCCCACTTATCAGAGAAGCTGGATGTAACTGTTCTTAGACCCAAGTCCTTCATCCTATGCGTTTGTGCTTATTCTTGGATGTAGAAACCCCTAAAAATCAGCATAACCTCTGGCTCCTGTTATTTGCTTGCTTCATTTCCAGTTTATTAAGTCCTTATGGCTTTACAATGCCTTTCCCAGCACTAACCAGATAACGAAGTGTGTAAGTACAGCCAGCTGTGCGCATCTAAACTACCAGCCAAGGCTCTCCACACCCTGCTGAGAGCCGCCTGTTCCCAGCAAACCTCACTCTGGCATCAGCTAAACCACAGTACACAAGACTTTAAAGCAGATGGCCCTGTCTGGAAATGGAGTTCCCCCACTGCCTCAGAGAATGTGTGTGCCATGGTCAGCGGCCAAAGCAAGGACTGCAGATTTTATTTGGGGGGTATAGGGCAAAAACAGCTTATCTGCCTGAGGAGGCATCGGAAAGGCAGCAGCTCACCTACTGCAGGCAGAACAATAGCATCCTGGAACAGCCATAAAGGATACATCTAGCAGGTCAACCATTATTTTGCACGTCTCGATGCTAAAGCCGTCAGATTTAATATCTTGGCCTGTAATGAAAGAGTAAGAGATGGGATTATGGCTGCATGCTGTACCACAGGACATTCCTCCATTGCCTGCGAGCTCTGTAACCAGGGTACATCCCTCCACCCTGAACTCATCTTTTCAGGAACTTCCTTTGCAACTGGCAAGATGACCTTTTCGTTTTGGTACATTTTTTGTTTCTCCATAAATTGTGCTTAGCACTTTGCCTTGGCTGTGGCAAGTTAGTTACTCAATGGCAATCTGGTGTCTCCTTCAAATTTGCCCTTACGATGAGGTGTTCTATTGTATGGCTGCTGTGGTCTGGGTCAAACCAGCACAGTAGGCAGTAGGGAATGCCTGCCTGCTGCTCTGGGAATTATTAACAGCATCCTCAGCCTTTGGGATGTAGCAGTTGCACTAGTAACCCTTCTAAGGTAAGCTAGTCCTTAGAGGTAGTTCTGGTTTTGTACAAGAGAGGGACACAGCACTGAAGCAGACAAATGGATGCTAATAAACAGCCCTCTCCTTCCTGACAGAGAGACTTTAAGGTGAAAGTTTGTTGTGATATTTCCTCAAGCAAACAGCCCAGTTAGTCTGGTTTGTAGGTATGCTGCAGAAACAAGAGATAGAGATAAAGGCTTCCTGAACTTGTCTGCTTACAAAGACAGTGGATAACACGGACTTTTGAACTGTGGAGGTCAATGCTGGGTAGCCTTGTTCATCAAATCAAGCTTGGTAACCATTTATACACCATTGCTAACAGGCTGATGCATGTAGCACAGCCCTGGCTTCCTACCTAAGATTTCACTTTGGAAATTAAAGAGAATTTCTTCTCCAGGCTCAAACACTGCTTCATGTAAAAGAAAATAATCCTTAGCCGAGCTCCGAATTGCTTCACAGAAAACTCAGTCTGAAGTTGGGCTGCTGTTGTAGAGCTGTGACTCTTGGCTCTGCCAACAGGCAAGTGATAGGACTTGGGAGCTGCAAACAGTACAGGAACTGCACCAGTTGTTTGGTCATGGTCTCAACAGGTCCTCTCCAGCAGAAACTGTTCCCAGATGCAAAATAATCTTTCAGGTAGGAAATCAGTTTTCTTGCAGAGACAAATTTCTTTGAGAACTAATTACTCATTTAGACCTCTTTCCACTTAGGACATCAATGTGATCTCCTGGTCCCTCAACCAGGATCACTCGGGGCAATGTTTCATGTCAGGTTTGAGTCCTGCATGGTTCAATACCATGTATCAGCAATATCTTCCCCTGATTACTACCAAGCACTAATTGCAGAACCATCTAGGTTGGAAAAGACCTTCAAGATCCTCAGGTTTTAACCATCAACCTGTGCTACCAAGTCCCCTCATTAAGTCAGCCCATCTTCCTGGCAGTCCGTTCCCTATACCAGGCACTGGAATAAAAGGCACCTGTATGCAGCAGGCATGCAAACACACTCCACCGGAGCACGCACCCTGTGATATGTTGGCACAGCCCAAATGTTTCTGCAGCTCCCTGGGGCTGCAGGGCATGTGGCCCTGGCTATGTGAAGAGAGGATCTCTCACAGCCACACTGGGAGCCTCTCTGTGTCCTGTTGAAGCACTGCTGGGGGCAGGTACTTACGCTTAGCCAAGATTTTATTCAAGATGTTGCGCAGCTCGAAGGCAGAGATCTCTGCATCCTGCAGAAAAGAGGAAGATAAGTTCTTCACTGGGAGACACGGACACCATCTCATAAGCAGCCTCATTATCCTTTGGGATTGATGGTCAAGATCAGCATCCCTCAGAGTTTCTGTCTAATGTGGGTGTGCCCTCACTATGAAACCCATTTGGCCATCGAGATCCACTGGCACCAGTGATTGGGGACTGTTCCTCTTGCACACTCACCAATGCCACCAGTAAGACATAAGAATGAAATACTCACGCTTCCTGCCAACTGTCCAAAAAGCTTTTTGAAGCTTGGTTCAATGTCATCTTCACTTATCTCAGTCTAGAAAAGAGAGAGAGAAATACAGAATATGGAAAGGAGGAACTTTTCTTCCTGAGAAGGACTTAATGTGCTTCCTCGCCTCAGTAAAACACAATTTAAATGGCAAAGTTGTAAGTACAGAGTGTGTTTGCTTTGATTTTGATCATTTTTAGATCTAGGGGATCCTTAGAATGTTGTTGTTGCAAACACCGAAGGATTGAGAACTTTTGCAATGAAAATTCTTTATCAAATTCTTTATCAAAAAAGAACACAACCAAATTCACAACTTTGCTGTTGCTGCTACTCAGCTGGGCTGGCTGTCCTGCTTTTAAGACTGCAAAATTTCAGTTCTCATCTTGGAGAAAAAAATCCCATGGTCATGCAGAGATGCATTACTTGGTGAGACATTCTCAGCCCCTGCAACACTAACCCTATGGTGAGCCACTTCCTACTTGTGGAAACAACATCCTATGGCTAATGGCTTGTGATCCTGGATTCCTGGACAGCAAAGGGAACTTCCTATGGCTTCAGTTATCTCTGCAGGCAGCACCTGATCCTGGGCACCTGGAGAGCCCAAGTTCTCCACATCAGAAATGAGACAACATTTGTTTCCACTGTTGCTTATGATGTTTCTGACCACTTCTCTGGACATCCAGTTATACATATCCACAAATCTGTTTCCAAAGTGGGATAAGTTCTTGCTAATGCCTGCAGGAAAGTGCCATCTGCCTGGGCTGCACAGGGAACAAGACAGTCCAACCCCATTTATTTATAACAAAATTTTCTCAATTTAAAATATTTAAAACATACCTCTTCAAAATTGGCCTCTATTTCATCATCTATAACCCTAGAAAGATTAGGGAATTGATATGAAAAACAAAATAAGTCACTTCTCTGATTCAATTAAAGATCCAAATTCTTTAAATTACAGTAATAACAATACATGTTCAAAGCTGAGAGGTTGCTGGGGTGAACCACACGCACACTGACGTGGCAGTATTCTCATTGGTATAGAAAATATGCAAGGGGAGGAAGGTTCGTGCTTGCAGTGAAGGAGGTAAGTTGCTGTGAAAGATCTCCCACCCCATCCCAAGGCCCCAGCCCACGTGCTGTATGGGACATGCCACATCTGCAGCCAACGGTGTGCTTTGAGCCAGCTCTACTAAAACCCAGCTCAGTGTTATTAAAGGCAGCAGTTGGCTGAACAATTATCTTGGTTTTTTCCCAGCATGATTTCAGAGGTGTGGGCTGTTTCTCCTAGTCGGTGTGCTCACCACCAACGCAAAGCACGTCTTTCTGTGGCTTTCTCATTTCCACGGATCAGCCTGGGCTGTGGGACCCAGCTGGCTACAGTCCAAAGACTAAAAGCATCTATCCAGACAGAAATTGCTATAAAATAAACAATAATCGTACCAAACCCTCCCATTCCTCATAAATCACCTGTAGCACAAAGATACGTACGTTGAGTTTGCGTTTTTTTCCGAGAAGACTCGGAGGCAGAAGTCTCCATTCAAGTTGGGTTCAAAGGTAGAGGGCACAATGATGTATTCTCCTGCAGGGAGCTTGAACCGATTCAGCACTTCCCGGAGGTTGATGAAGGTGTTGGATTTTTCTCTTGCTTTGTTAGTCAGGAAAAAATTTTTGCTCAGATGAATATTCGTCTGGCCAGAGAACTTACGGAAAGCAAGAAAACAGGGAAAACCCATCATTTGCATGTATTTGTTCTTTTAAGTTACAAACACAATAGAGATGGCAATTAGCTAGGTGTGAAGAGAACAAGGTACGTTCCACCAAAACGAAAGAGAAGGGAGAAAGGCAGTGGGTGTCTCACAGCACAGTTCTCCTGTGTCGCAGACCATCTCACTAAGGCATTCAGGCAGTGCTTATGTTTAGCAGATTGTGAAGGAATCTGACAACTCTTTTTGGAGACCAACATGATCTGATAGTGACAGGACAAGGGAGAAGCTGAAAGAGGAGAGATTCAGGTTACATGTTAGGAGGAAATCTTTCACAATGAGGGCAGTGATGCCCTGGCACAGCTGCCCAGAGAAGCTGTGGTGCCCCATCCCTGGAGGTGCTCCAGGCCAGGCTGGATGGAGCCCTTGGCAGCCTCAACTGGTGAGAGGTACCAGTGGCAGGAGGTTGGAACTGGATGGTCTTTGAGGTCCCTTCCAATCCAAACCATTCTGTGATTCTATAAAATTCTTTCATCCCTGATTTTACTTGAAGGCCAGATGTATTGCAGCTGATGCCTGACCCCAGAGCTACTGCCACCAGGGCACTGCAGCTCTGCTCCCCCAGGCCGTCCTGCAGCAGAGAGCCCAGTTGTGCAGGGCTCTGAGAATAAAATTAACACTGCACATTACAGAAGTGTATTTGAGTGGTGACATCCTCTGGAACAAACTCTTCTGGGCAGGGATTTAAAGACAAGCTATTTCAGATCCAGAAGCGGACGCCAGAAAAATGCACTGCCCAGAAACCTCCCCTTCCCCTCTGCCCAGATTTTTAAGAATGTGAAACCTGTCAGACCTGCTGCAGCTATGGTGGGAAAGTCAACAGACTGTAGTTTGTGTCTTTTGGTACGCAGAATAGATTTTAGACCACTAGGGTAAGAGCTGAGGAGTAACAGAATTTGCTAAAGCAGTCAGAGGGCAGGTAAATTAAATGAACTTGTAACTCCATTTCCTTACTGGTACATCACATAGCAGCCACATATGCTGTGTGCTGTTCCTGTGCCTCAGGGATCTGAGTGCACTCTGTCAGGTGCAGCAAGCCATGGCTGAGCTCACCCTGGCACTTTGCTTCACCTCGCTTGTCCCAGAGGGGCCTCCAGCCCTGCCTCACATTGCTCAGCCATCACACCCCACTGCACGCCCCGCTCTGACCTCTGGGGCATACTGCTAATTGCCTGCAGGTAGAATCTGAGAGAAGAAGAAAGAGGATGTCCAGGGGAATGAGAATGAACACCTCTGTGGAACACTGACTGTGTCAGGTGTGACCTCTGTGCAGGCCAGGAGTAGGTGTGGGTCTGTGCTGGGAGAAGAGCCATGAAGGAGCTGCTCTCATGAATTTCTACTGTACTGCGACCTCTCATCCGAACCCACGACGTTTTGAAAATGCAACACAGGCTCAAGCCCACCTCAGAATAAACAGCCACTAACTTCAGGATCTGCATAGCCCATACGGTCCTTCAGGGAAGGAGGGTCCTCTCAACTGTTCCTGCCCACAGACCTCAGCCTCAGAGCCGCACCTTGAACCCTTCAACACCACCTCATGCTACGTACCTCTGGGGGCACCTGCAGGGAGAAAAGGACAGTTAGTTGTGTGCTGCAGTGCTGCTCGCTGGCTGCATTCACAGTCCTGACCTGAGTCCCTATCTTTGAAGCTTTCTGCAGAGTGCAGCTGCATCAAGTGATGGTCAGATGGGGGTTAGGGAAAGGTTCTGCCCCAGAGGGTTTTACAGGTGTCTTGGCTGGTTCTGCTGTTGGGCTCATACTTCCCAAGCTGTGCGGGTGCCCTGGCTAGCATCGCATCCCTATTATAGCTGCTCAGGCTACTGGTATCTGATTCAGCCCTGGTGAGTTTGGGTTGGAAGCCCAGCTCTGCTCAGGTAGAGCACAGAAGGAGCTGAGGTTAACTGATCTGGGTTAATAGAGTGAGTGACCTTTCCTTTTCCTTCCGTGCATCTTACTTGCCTCATAAATTGCAAAGCCAATGGTATGCATGTCCTCTCCCATCTTCCTCTGCTTCCTCCGATGCTTCTGAATCAGGCCAATGAGAAATGTGCAGCCCCCCTCAGGATCATCAGGATCCTCATCTTCTTCCTCCAGCTTGATTAAATACTGTGGATTCGTCCAGAAAGTGTCTGCGAAGCAGAGTTATGAAAACTGCTCAGAACTTTCTTTGATAAACACATGCCAGCTAGGACAGACACAGCCCTGACTTCCAAATTAAGCTGTGACCAATGCTTCCCTCCCAACCTCACAACCACAAGTAGACCCTCATTATGGAGCCGTGTCTTCCATGCACTTGCACTTCCTGGATATCAGTCCCTGATGATTCCAGCATGTCATAAGTCACCCCAGACCAGAGAACATCAAGGACAAGTGTGTGTTAGGCACACAGGGCTGACCAAAGCCAACACCAAAGTCAACATTACATCAGACTCAGAAAGGTTCCTCACCACTGTGCCACTGGGGCTATGGCTTCAACCCAATCCTTTACACTGCAGAATATCTACCTGGAGACTGAACCAGAGCAACAAGCGGATGAGCACACTCTTACTTGGGTAATTCCTGCAGCCCCCCGCAGTAGCTCCTCGCCGCCAGTTCCCATCCAGCTTCAGCAGGCTCCACTTCTTGTACCTGTCACTTGCCAGAGTGTCTGGAGTCAGATTGCAGATTTCCAGGCGGGAGTAATGCCTCAGGAAGTCATTGAAGGCCATCCTGGGGGAAGCAATGCCAACTCTTTAAGATGGACAGTGTTTCCAGCCACCTTGTCTACCTACTCCCTCTACTGCAGCAACTTAGCACTGGGATTTGGGGTGAATTTTCTCACTCATCTTGGAGAGTGTGGTGGGAGAGGGTACTTTGTGTGGGAAAAAGGCTCATTTGCTTACCAAAACTCCCCATCCTCATGTCTCCTTGTCAGCCGTTCCCGCACCTCTGGGTCAACACCACTCCAGTTTGGGCAGCTGAAAGACAAACCCACATTAACTGCAGTTTAAAAAGTTAAATCTTAACGTAGCTGGTCTGGCACAATGACTCAGTTTTCTCACAGCTCTACACAATTGCAGTACTCCATGACACCCACCTGACAGCAGCTCTAAGGCTCTCAAACAACAGCAGAATAGAAATACGGGGACGTTGGGACATTAGGTACCTGGCCTCTTAAAATGCAAGGCAGTTTTATTTTCACAAAGTACTGATGCCTTGACTGAAACAGAGCAGGAAGACCCAGAGTACATAAACTCCAGCCTTCATTGCAAACAACAGAAATGCATTTTTATAGCCCTTATATAAAGCAGGTTTTCAGAAGCTGACCACTGAATCTGGGCTGTTAAAAAAGCAGAAACTACACAGTCTTGCAGGCATCACAAACCAAATCACTCCATCTAGCCCAAAAGCAGGTGTTTGGAAGGCACTGCAAGCATGGGAGACACAGTGGTGGGACGCCTCTTTTAACCAGCTCAGAGTGAACATCACATCCAGACATGTCTTAAAGTGAAGTTGAAGGTAGGGAGACCACAGAGGACAACAGGAACACAACCACTTCCCTGCAGTCAACACCTATAGGCAACATGCAAGACATTGACTCACTTGTCATTCCATTTCCCCGTCCACTCCACTTCCCCCCAGGGATTTCGGATTCTGATGAGCTTCTGGATACTTCCACGGAAGTTCACCTGGTGGGATCAGAAGAGCATGGAAAGTCACCCAAGGACTCAGCTCTGTCCTTTCCTCCCTTTTTTTTTTTTAATCTGCCCATTGCTGTGCTCATAGAGCCTGACACAAACAAAGCTCTGTGAGATCCAGTGGGAACAGCCATTGTTTACGAGGAACACGCAGTTCTGGAGGTAGGAGCTGGGGTGTTACTAGAGCCCATAGCCAAGCAAACAGAGGAGAGAGGCAGAGCAGAGCAGCAAAGTCCAAGGATGGGTTTCATAAGCTCTCCATACAAAGCCTGCAAACATCTCTGAAGGAGAAGCTTGCCTATGTCTGTTTGTGAATTAAGGTCAAATTCCCTCCTGATTCTTCTTCTATGACAGGAGGACCAAGTGCACGCACCCCAACCTGCCTGCGAGCACTGCCCACCTCCCTGCAACGTGCCTATGGCCGGGGACTCACCACACCTCACTCTGCCATTTTAGACATGCCTCAAAAATAACTACTGGAGTGGCCAAATGTCCTTTACACATATGAAGGACACCATGACCTGTCTGCTTCCTTTTGGTTTTGCTCACATTGCCTTTGTTGATCACCTACTCTTGGCTAGGCACCTGGCTCTCACACATGGTGCTCTGCTGGAAGGTGCTGATTGCTGCTATTTAATACATAATAATAATATATATTTTTTGCCTGGCACGTCTCACACATCTTGCCATGCACTTAAGGTGTTATTCACCAGAGGATAGCGTGCCCTCTGCAGAGAGCTTTCCCAAGAACTCAAGTTTGTGTTTACCCAAAACACACAGATTAACTCACTATTTCTTCAGACAGAAGTGACTCAAAAACCTAGTTCTGCAGAGGCTGAAGAATTTTTGGCTATGCAGACCAATCTGTTGCTGCTGCAGCTCAGGGAGGACCACTCATGGGGCTGGCTGCATTTGTCCCTGTGCCGGGGCACAGCACCTACCTCCTCTGCTCCGGTGACAGAGTACGCGTGTCCCTTCACCAGCTTCTGTGAAGTGACTGCCTCTGTCTCAGCTGCACTGGTGATCTGTAAGAGCAAAGAAGCTATTACAACAACACTTGAGTAGTCTGACCTATGAGTACCGCAAAGAAAATCACTTCTTGCAAGAAAGTGGCTGCTTGACATCCTGATTTAAAGCTTCTTCAACCTCCATTAAACATGTTTGTCACTCTCCTTCCTCCTTTTCAGAAGGTATGTGATCGTCAAACAAGCATACTTGAAGCATAGAGGAAAAAAAATAAAGAAAAAGAAGGGGGTGGGATCAAGCAGACAGAATTCCTGCTGTCATTTCATGCCCCATCGTTACTACAGGGCATTATAATACTTAACTTCTGTTCCCCTATTTCTCTGACAGACAAGAAGAAAAGAGTCTACAGGATTTTTCAAAGACCAAACTCACTAATAATGACTTTGCAATGTACAAAGTACTCAACAACAAAGGAACATATTTACTTTCCCCCACCCCCAACAAGAGGTTTGTATCATTCTGGAACAAAAATCCAGATATCAGATTCTTATCTAAATGCAGACTAGAACAAGCCTGGAAAGTGCTGTGGAGTTGCACGTTAACATTAACAAAGTATTCTTCCTGCTGTGAAACTTCCCTCTCTTGTGACTGGGATTTAAAACAAAAAAAAAAATGGGAGGAAACACTTGAGTTTAAATTATGAATGCAGTTCTTGTCAACAATGTACCTTCTCCTTAGACACAACTAAGATCTAATCTCCTTTGGGAGTATGTTGGTTACCCTAGTAATTATACTCACATTCATTTCAGTGAGGCTAAAAGCAATGCTGAATTGGTGTAGTCAGAGACAAAACGCTCCTCTTTTTTTTTTATAGCACAGATTTAGATTTTGGCAATGTGTTTTTTGATAAAGCCTTTAAAGTGACCAACAACAGCCTCCCTGATTGGACAATGTATCCCAGTTGGTTTTGCTTTTGGGTTTGTTCGGTTTTTTTTGGAACCTTTTGGTACAACCTGTACAACAAACAGGATAGAGACTGCTGTGACTGAATACATGATGGAAGAGCCGTTAGCAGCAGCTCTCTGCCTGTAGCCACTTAGCCTGCGACAATCTGCTGCCAAGCCACAGACTTTCTGAAGAACAAAGATGTACATTGGGATCCCTAATGAGTTACCCATGTGATCCTTCACTGTGAGCCTATGAAACAGCAGAGATTTTCATACCCTGAAGTTGGAAGGGACTCACGAGGATCATTGAGTCCAACTCCTGGGCCTCAAGGAAGAAAAAAACCTGAGGCAACGAGCTCTAACACATGAACTAATTAGATCTATGTTTCAGCCTATTCCCTATTGCTGTGTCATGCTCCTGGGACAAATTCTCCAGGCAGAAGGAAGAGCAGAGAACTGATCTTCAAGAGGCAGAGGGAAGCATCCTCTGTGCACCTCCTGCAGATGGAGCACAGGTCCACCTCTCATGTGCCCACGTGCAGAGCAAGAGCCAAGCATCCAGCAGTAAGCACCAACTCACATCGATGGAGCAGCCAAGGAGAGAGCCTTTCTGCAGTGCTTTCTGAATGATTTTGAAGAGGTTGGGTGGTGCCTTCTGCAACTCATACCATTCTGCAATCCCACCAGTGAAGTCCTCAAAGCCTTCAGTGGTGGTGCCACCAGAGAGAGCCTCGTATGATCCATTCAGCCTGCATGAAAGCACACACCCACACAACCATCAGGTTCCCTATTCTCCTCTTCTCTTGGAGACTGGCACTCGACTGTGCAAATTGTCACAACACTTCTGCTTTCAACAGCACCATGGCAGCTACAAAGGCAACCTCTTTCCTCCAGCTTTTCTTTTTACACTTCTTTAGGGTAAGGCCAAATGTGATCATTTGCAAGTTCAGTCATATCAATGACAAAAAAAAAAACTTGGATGTTATTCAAACAAACAAAAAAAAAAACAACCCCCAAAACTATCAAAAAACAAGAACCAACAACGTACTTGTTCTCCATATTC
>PPHD01027734.1:0-11090 GCA_002909625.1 Bambusicola thoracicus
TTTTTTAATAAATATTTATATTATATACTTTATACTTTATATAAATATTTGTATTTTCCTAGTTCAGGAGCAGGAACTTTAATTCTTGTAGTTATTCTAGCTGTGTTTCCAGCTCAAGGCTAGCATTCTTACAGCTAAGCAATCAGTCTTCTGTACTTTCATAAAGGGAAATGCCATCTTTTCTTCAGGAGTAAAAAGAAAATTCAATGTAAAATGTTACAGAATACAGCTCTTTATGGATATGTTTCTTGTTCACAAGTTTCAAACAACTTAATGAAGAATAATGAAGAATAGCCTCAATGTTTTGCTCTCCTTTTGTAGAATTTACTGTAAATCTCTCAGAAAACTGGACCCAACCCAACTGAAATTACTGTATTCTCAGTGCAAATACAAGTCATCTTTTCAATTAGCTCTAGACTGAAAATTTGCCCCTTTTTAGGAAACACCATGGTAGGAATATTAAATAGCAAGCGCAGGGTAAATATCTCTTTTCTGACTTCATTCCAGACATTTAGCCGGAGAGATGGTTATTGATACTGCTCAGGAAATTGTTCCAATGCAAACAGGTTAAGGCTGCACGCTCTGCTTTTGGTGGTTCTGGGCCATTGAAAGGCAGGGTTATTATGGGACAGAAACTTTCTTGAGAGACTCAGGGCTGTATTAATGTTTTAGTGAGGATTAAAGCTGGGCACTTTAGCATTTTATTTACTTCATAGTCTTTCTTTCAATTTTTTACTAGCCTCCTTATTTCTTTATGAGTCTACAGGCCACCTGCTGTCTAAAAGGAGGAGCTGTTAGGATTAAAGAAGTGCACCTCATGTCATGCTCTTCCTTCCAGCTTAAGACTCCCGGGATGTGGTAACAGCCCTTCTCTAAGGAGCAACACCCACTGCTGTAGTTCATGGTTGGCCGCCATTCCTCTCCAGTAATTCTGGACAGGTGCCACAACTACCTCAAATCTGCATAACTCAGGAGGCATTAGAAACCTAATTTTTGGGGATTTGTAGCTAACTGTTTATTGAGCGTGTCTTTCTTCTTCAGATTACAAAAGCATCAAGATTGTGTAGAATGTACCAGTCCTGGAGTGATATTGAAACTTTTGAAGGATTACAAATGCTAGTTCAAGACGAAGTGGAACATTGCTGGTGTTAGCACAGCTAATCCCACTGGGAATGCATCTCTGGAGCCAAACACTTCTCAGAGTCCCTCTTTGGTCTTTCAAGATTGGTTCTGAAGATATCCTCTGAACTAATAGGAGTGTAAATATAATGACAAATAGAAAATCATCAGGAAAGGTTTACCCATTGCCACTGGATGTGCAAGCAAGCTGTAAGCATTCATCCTTATAGATGTTTACCAGGTAAATCACTTTCAGTAAGGCCTTAAAGTTATTTATTCCTGTGTCCTAAGGATGTGAAGTAAGACGCGTGGAGAAACACCAGGCCCATTTTCTGCTGTTCACAGGAAGCTCGGCTGCCTCCTGTCCAGTCCTCTCATTTTGGCTGCAGCTCACCCATCCCTCGTGCTTCACCAGGGCTCCACACTCCTCTCCCTAGGCTGCAGCTCCAGCTGCTCCTGAAGGTACTCTCCATAGGCTGTGGCCTTCAGGCCACATCCGCTGCTGCGCCTCAGGCTCCTCCACAGCTGCACATGGGGATCTGTTCTATGCAGCGCCTGTGGGCTGCAGGGGGACAGCCTGCTCCACCCTGGGCCTCTCCTAGGCTGCTTAGGGCTTCTGCTCTGTGCCTGGAGCAACACCTTTCCCTGCAATTTCCCATTAACTACCACAGGTGCTTTACAAAAAACCCCCACCTGTTAAAACTTACTAAATACAGGTAGATAAGTCGTATAGAGGTTGTATCAGCGAAAGCTGACAAACTGCATCACTGAATGCAGAACATTTTTGTCCCACCCCTAACCAAAACTCCTAATGTCATCATGAAGGCAATGTGGAGAATAAATAAATTCTTTGAAGGTCAGACAACTCCAATGCTCAGAAAAGCTTAGCACACTGCCAACAACCTCCAACTATCACAACCTGGAAAGCAAGCAGGAGCAGAAATAAACTGTATGTACTGTTTCTGAAGATGTGAGTTTTATACGTAATTTTGCTCCCACTTTTTTTTTTTTTTTTTATTATTTATTCTTCTGAAAAATACAGCTGCTTGTTGTGAGTCATAATGCCAAATGCCCAAGGTTGTCTTTGCAAGTAGGAAGACCATCTGTTTCCAGCACTCCTGTAATTGAGGATATGGCCTCCAATGGTTGTTTTTCTTATCCTCCCCTATTACCTAAACCAAAGAACACACACAAATAAATAAGTAAATGACACAAAGCGAGATGAAGACAAAGTAGCTGTCATTTTATTTTCTCAGCAACGGTTTCTATATCTCCTTCAACATCCTGGGTGATTTGAGACTAGCTGTCTCTGCCTCTGTGGAGCGATGTTATTTATGATGTGACACAGCACTCAGTACCTGGCCGCACATGCCATTTCAGTCTGATGGATCTGGGAAGAGCTCCTGTTTACAGGATGTGCAGCTTGCCTTCAGAAATTCCAGGAAACAACCTGATTGCCGTGACCTCAGAGCAGCCATTTCAATTCACTACAAACATCTGATAATAGAATTGTATTGACACACGATATATGAGTTCACCAGGCTTTTTGTTACTTTCTGCTTGTTGTACATCTTAAGAATATAATCTCACTTAATTTCTGTCCCCTGAATGAGTGGTTGGCTGTTCCACCTTTCAGTCAACAGCTGCTAGAGCCACCAGAACCACATCTGAAGTAAATCTCCAGTCACTTCCTTCTTGCCTCCACATAAGGTCAAATATATTCTTTGTTCTTATTCCAAATATTTACCTAAAGAGGTAAATGATTTCCATTTTAAACAACTAAGCTGACAGCATTTTTCTCAGACCTTGCTCATTCAGACAAAGAACAGCTCTATGTGTTTGGAGCTAACGTGCCTTTGACTCTTTATTTAGGCAGAAAAAAAAAATCTTAAAGTTGCTACGTAGATTAGTGATAATGCAGCATTTCTCTTGGTTACAGCTGATTCCTCAGAACACCTCTTCCTGGAACAGGCAGACTCCATCCTGAATGGTTCCTGTTACAAGTGAGTAGAAATACTTTTTTCTTCCAGTGAAACCATACCCCAGGAGGCAGTCTTCACTACTTGCTGTGAACATAACAGCACATGCTCAATTACTACGCCCAAATTCCCCCCGTTTTTTTTCTTTTCATATAAACTGTGGCTTCTATTCTAACATTTCTGTTGGTCAGCATGCTTGTTATAAAAAGCAAGTCCTGTAAGTAGTGGCTCTTATCATCTCCTAATTCTTTCCTTGTTTGCTCTCTAGCGGGAAGGAATAGGCAGTCACAAAGCACTTACTGTCTCAAACGCCAGGTAAGGGGAGGTTTAGATTTACAGAGATTTAGAGATGGTAAAAGAAATATTGTGTACATGCTGGGAAGTTTTTCTTCTTGTGGCAATTAAATTATTTGCGCTTCCATCCCTCTGAGATAGCCCTTTTTAGTGACTCATCTCTACAGCTACCACTTCTGTGTTGAAATTGGTTGAATTCTTATAAGCTTGAGAACAGAAAGATGGCAGGCACATTGTTTTGGTGTACAGATTGGTTGTGTAGTATTGCTGCTCATTAGACTTTAAGAATGGTTAAATGGATCATTTAGAGTCAATCTGTACTGCAGATGAACTGATTGTGACTTTACTGAGGATGCAAAATTGTCACAATCAAAGCCTTCTTAAAATTTAATAACACGCCTGGACTTTCACTGTCTGGCAACCAATTTTAGCTGGAAATGAAAGAGGGTGGTGTAGTGAGGTAAGTACATCAGATAAGGAAAAGGACTGAATCACATCTAGACCTCAAAGGTTGTCCCTTGGCAGTTCTCAGCATACTTCTGATCACTCTAATCTGTAATATATTAATTCCATAACTGTTTTTGTGTTACTCTTGAATGTCCTTGTAGCTGTCAAAACTTAAAACAGCCCATCATTTTGTTGTAATCTAACCGTCATGCCAAATAACAGTCAGTGAGATAAGAAGATTCCTGCTCGTCCATCACTAATAAGGTTGTGCCCTGGCAAGCTGTTTGGCTCCTGCTACAGATTCCAGAAATCATAGCGTTGCCTCAGATATTTTACTCGTTCACTCTGCCCATTGTTTTCCTTCAGATTTGGCATCCCCAGATATGCCTCAAGTTATTGTGTAAACAGATTGAATCGTTGTTTGTTTTTGAAATAAACAAAATTCAACCACATTCTGCGCAGCCAACATCTTCCAGCTGGAGGGCCATCTTTGCTCTCAAAAGAAAAAACAACACAACAAACTACAAAAAAAAAAAAACCCTACAACCACAAGCAAACCTTCCCTGCTAATGAGACACTCGGCTGCAATGAGCATTCACTGAATATTCTGTGCTTTCCAAGACTTTTTAAAAAATATATTTGCACTTGTTTTATTCTTTAGTGGCAGAGAATAAAACGCAATTCTACTGATTATGGTGTGATGGAAAAAGAAAACACCATAAAATTAGGAGACATAATCAACAATTTCTCAGAGAGCTACACGCTTAGTTTGCAGTTAATGACTGTTCCTTCTCACTGATTGAAAGAGATGTTGTTATTTTACCAGCATTTTGGCCTAATTCCAGGCAATTTGCTCATTTCAGAGATACCCAGGCTCGTGGTCCTTGATAAGATCATACATAAGGGCTAATACACTCATCAAACAGGAACACTTAATTCACTTCCATTCTCTCACTCCTAATTTCATCACTGGACCTTGATAATATCTATAGGCCATAATTTCTCAGTCCATTAAGGGTTGGGAATACAGGACCACTTAGAATATTTATTTATTTTTTTCCTCTTGAGCTAACAACCTTCCTTATACAAAATATAAACTTCAGCAACTCAGAAACAACTGTGGATGGGGTCCTAAGCTCTACAACTCCATCTTCATTCAAGATTTTATCAGCGTAGGAAACAAGAGAACTGCGAGGTTATGGTTCGTACATTTTGCATGAGTTGCTTACAGATACAAATTACTTCTCTACTCACGAAGAAAGCTTAATTTTACTAACAAACTTGTTCAGAAGTGATTGTTTCTGTTCACACCAGTTGTGTAGAATCAATTCTTCTTTAGCCAACTTACATTAATCTGGAGGTCATAAGTTATTTGAATTTACATTGATTTACTGGCAGTTTGTACTTGCAATGTTTTTTTAATAAATTAATCTGATCGTCTTCATTTCTACCCAAGCTTTTGCTTGTTATCTTTAAATCTATCTGGCCTTCCTTCATATTTTTTTTTCAGTCTGTACTTTACTTTGTCCCCCTTTTCTTTCTCATCTGTTCCTGTACATGGTTAATATTTTTCCTTCTAAGATTTCATATACACTCAGAGCATTCTCATCTTATAACATGGAGAGACTGTAAACAGCACCAAAGAGCAGAACAGATATTTATTTTGCTCTGCTGTTCAAACCTCCTCCCAGAGCCCTTCAGGACTGGCCAAACATATCTATTGGAAAGCACTGCATTAAGCAACTCTGAATATTATTTCCTCTCCCCCCCACCTCTGTTTTTCTTCTATTTAGATAAATCAATGTGTGCATCAAAGCAAGATGGAAGGAATTTGCTGATTGCAAATTGCTGATGGAATCAGCAACCCGAAGCAGTAAAACAGAGACCATTAAAACAAAACAAAGCAAACAAACAAACAAAACCCCCTGGCTTTCTGCTCTGAAGATCAATGGAAGACAGGACCCAAAGAGAATCCTGGGTTATCCATACAGCAAAACACATTCTGAAAATCTGACCAAAACTATACGAGTCCATTATTACTGATCAGGACTGAAAGTAACATAAATGGCCGAACTGCAGATCATGACATGAGTTTGCCTTCTGGAAAAATAGATACACATATGTACTTGTGTGACACTGTGACAGCAATGTACCCAGCATCCCTGCTGTCTGACAGGAAGGTTGCTTTACTTAAAGCAGAAAACGCAACGAAACACCTTTAACTTGAAAGTATGCAGGGATAAAAGATGCCAGCGCTGAAGTCTTCCCCTCGCCTCCTGCGTTCTTCCAAAGGTTGGTGAGCACGTGGAGATTTTGGTAATGACTCTTCAGGGTATTTAGCAGCTGTGAGGGATCAGTGTCTTTCATCATGGTCTCTGTGATTCATCAGGATTTGTTCATTACTGTTTTTCGTCTGATCTGTGTTTCTTGCAAAACTACACACAGATGTGCTGGTCTTCATGATCTGGGAATTTGGATGCCATTAGCACAGACCCTTTTATTGCTGCATGCTCAGTCAACGCCCAGACATCGCCACTCATTCTCCATTCGCACCAGCTTCAGCCTTTCAGTTACGCCCAGAGGCAGAGAAAACACTCTTAAACTGTGATAATTAAAAGCGTGGTAACCCCGAGAACCAAGAGCCTGCTGCTGAATGGAGGGGTGACTTAAGGGAAAAGGATGAGACACTCCATGTCCTGAGAGGCTTTGAGGTCTTTCCCTTGGTATTTCCGACCAAGATCAGCCCTCGGGAGAAAACGGCAAAGATCTACCACCGGGTTTGCCTTTCATGACTCAGACTGGTTATTAGGACCAGGCTGGGCGCTAGGAGAATGTTCTTCACCAGAGGGAGGTGGGCGTGAAACTGGCTGCCCAGGGCAGCGGGCACAGCCGCGGGCTGCCGGAGTTCAAGGAACGCTTGGACAGCGCCCTCATAGGGTCTGAATTTGCCTGGTCCTGTGTGGAGCCGGGAGTTGGAGCGGGGGATCCCTGTGGGTCCCTTCCTACTGGGGATATGCTGCGATCGGAGCAGCGCGCCGTGGTTCCAGCAAGGCTTCTCACACAACATCCCGCAACTCCCCTGCGGTCCGTACTACTGACACACGGCATCTCTATGGGATGCAAATGGTCCGTACCGGTGTTCGCAGTTACATCAGTTCGCGCTCGCCCAGGGCACTTGTCTCTTTTGTGTACCCTTTATGAATACCTGTCTTTTTGCACCGTACGATTACCCAATCAGTTACATTAACAGCCGGTTTCTGCGTCTCCACCCGGGGAGCTCACTCCCTGCGGCTCCCCTCCCTGAACTTACGGCACAGCGCCGTTCTGCACCAGTGCCGCGGGGCGGGACGCTGCCGGGGCCGCCCGGGCGCCTCACAACACCTCCACGTGCTGCCTCACTGCTTTCAAGTACCGCGTGCTTTTAGCTGAGCAGCGTTCAGACGAAGCGCAGCGCGCAGGCCGGCTCCCTCCCCTCAGGAACCGCCCTCAGGTGACCGCGCTCCTCGCGGCGCTAAGGACGCCCGCACGGAGCCACGCGGACTTCCGGAGGGCGCGGAGCGGCGCCTCGCTCCCCCTGCGGGTCCGCCGCTCGCTCAGAGGCCCCGCCCCGAGCTCCCCCGCGTGGCGCCCGCCCCCCCCCCCCCCCCCCCCCCCCCCCGGCACCGCCTCCCGTGACGCCACAGCGTGGTGACGTGTCGCCCGCTCGGCTCGGCGGCGTTGGCCGCCGGAAGCGGCGGGAGGCGGCGTGGGACCGGCGAGCGGTGCGGCGGCGACTGCGGCGCGGGTAGCGGAGCGGTTCCAGCCCTTTCCTTCCTTCCTCCCTTCCCCCTGCGCCTCGCACAGCGGTATAGCGATGAGCGGGCTCCGAGCGCCCCGCGGCGTCCCCGCGGCGCCGGGCTGCCTGCTTCTGCTGGGGCTGCTGCTGGTCGGCGCCGCCGCTGCGGAATGCGAGCTGGAGGCTGCGGACGTGCCCGGCGGGCGGCGGGGAGCGCGAGGAGGCACCACCGCCTCTTCCTCGTCTTCCTCTGCGGCGGAGAGCGCGGCGGTTGTGACAGGTAACGGCTCCGCGCGGAACGGGGAGCGCGCACCGGCGCCGCGCTGCCCGCCCTGCCTGCCTGCTTGCCCCGGTGCGGCGCGGAGCGGCGGCACTGCGGCTCTGCCCCTCCCCGGCCGGAGCTGCCGCAGGATGCGGGCCGGATCCTGCCGCACGGCGACACCGCCTTCCCTGCCGGCTGAGTTGGGCGGGGGCTCGGCCGGGCCGGGGGGTGCGGTGCCCCCGGAGCCACCCCGCCTGGGGGGCCGCCCGTCCGGCTGCGGGCACCGCTGCGGCTCCTCCCGCGCCCCTTCCTCCGGAAAGGACGAGTGCGGGAAGCCGTTCGTCTACGGATCGTTTAATTAATTAATTTATTTATCGAGAAAAAGTGGCGGCGTTCCTACTGCTGTACTTGCGGCGAACGGTAATGCCTGCACGCAGTCGGCAGTTGCGGTGAAGCGCAGAAAATAATGCTATTTCGGCAGGTCGTGGTGCCTCCGAGGTGCTCGCATAGCTTCCCGGAGCTGTTCTGTAGTGGGCAGTGGGCAGCCCTACGATCCTCAGACCATATTCTGAGGAGAGCAGCGTTTGTGTGCAGGCAGCACTTGAGCCTTCTGAAGTTTGTCGTATCTCATATAGCGTGCTTCTGAGAGCCCTCTGCCTGGAGGAGTGCGGGAGGCGCGAGAGAAAGGGGAAATGCACGGCTTCTGAAGCAAAGCACAGTGTGTTTCAGTCGGAGCACAATCCACTGTTCTGCTGAAGGTAGCGTTGGCCCCCTCTGCTAGAACTATAAGTTTTCAGTGTTATACCAGTGGTCTCCTTGGAGGACAGGGCACTTCTGAACTCGAAGATGACCATTCTGTCGGCTTGCTGTGCAAACATCTGCAGTCCGGGAGGCAGGAGCCGTACCTCCGAGGGGTGTTGTGAAAATGCTGTGTTGAAACAGCTTTTTTTTTTCCTTCCCAGAACGTAATTAATCAGGTTGTAGGTGGTATTAAGCGGTTCTTGCTATACATAGTGCTGATGCTGTCTACGCTTTATGCTCAATCAATCAAAAGTGCCAATTTGGGTGGAGAAAAGTATCTTATTTTTTGTGTGTTCTTTGGACTGTAAAATCAGTGAGGTGCTCGTCAGATGCTGCGGTGTCTCCACCAGCAGTGTATCCAGGGAAGGAATAAATTTGAGGGCTCTAACACATTAGGACTCAGTTTGTTGTGTTACTTATGTAACAGTTTGGTCTGGACAACATATACCCTTAAAAGCCATCTTAGAATCAGTTTTAATCTTGGAGAGGCTTTTAACAGCGTTCATTGCTTGCAGGTACAGTCTATGGCTGATTGACCATCTGATGGTGGACCCAAAGAACTGCCAGCTGCTCTTTGCAGTGCTGGAGGAACTCCTGAAGGCTGTGGGGGAACCCTGTGTCGGTACAGGGAGTGATTATAACAGTTAGTTTTAATCTTCTAAGGAAAGGAAAGAACATACAGATGTGAGAGTCAGGAGCAATGCAAACAGTCATCTGGATAGGCTGAAAATCAAATTCTATGTGCTTAGGAGGTAAAAAGCCATAAGATAAGTTGACAAAGTATGGAGTGTTGTGCTAGGAGGAGTCTTTCAGGTGCTCAAATAAGGAGTAGGTGTACAGTCAGCACAGCTGTAGGAAATAATCCAGAATTATAGTTGCAAACTGAGCTGAGCAAACAACATAATGCAGCTGGCAGGAACAAATGCTGTCCTGGGATGTGTTAATCCGGTTTGAGTTGCAGAAAACTCCTTAAAAAACAGAACGTTTTATTGTTCTTCATTGCTCTTCTGTTTCTAGTCTTGGGTATTAACTAAGCCAACAAGGACAGAGGAAAGTAGCACCACGGACTGAGAGGCTCAGAATCTCACTGATATGCTGCTGTTTTGGGGTGGTGGAAAAGACTGTGGGAGGACTGTGTCACTAAATAGGTAGGAAATAGTTCACACAAGGGGATTGATCAGAAAACCACAGCTCTTTCCATCTGTTCTGTGGCTAAGAGGTAGGTTAAGGCTGAGAGGTAAGAGGAAGTGAGTTGTAGTGGGGGAGATTTAGGTGAAGTATCAGCTGGGAAGTTTTCACCAATAGCATTTAAGTTGCGTCGATAGTTGAACCAATTCCTGTCATTGAAAGTTGTTGCTGGGTTGGAGGAGAAGGTGGCAAAGCTAATCTAAGGATATACTGACACGACAGAGAAGGGATGTGCGACTGATGTTATGACCAGGAGACAGTTATACTTTCAGGTATTCAGAGACTTAATTTGTAATCATTACTGTTGTATCTTGTGTTCTCCCTTTTTAAATGGCAGTTTGTGACGTATATACAGCAGTCATTTACATTTCAAGTCGTAGTTAAGAAAATCAGATCTGTAAGTCTTTTTGCACTACATGGAGTAGTTAGGGTTAGGGTAAGTAAGTAATTGTATGTTTGTTCTGACTCTGCTTGTTTACTCTCTGGTGTGGTAGAAAGTTTGAGGGGATCACCTATTCTAGCCCCGCAGATAACCTTGGGTTTTCACATTCTGTTGATTCAGTGGCTTTAACTAAATAGCCCTGCAATTCTGAGCAGCATTGCTAGCCATTTTTCTGGGAGTTATTGAAAGATTTGTGCGTTGCTTAATAGTTATTTATTCATGAGCAGGCACGCTCATCCCAGCGCTCAGAGCTGGCAAGGAGCAAAAGAGGCCCTGCTCCCTTTCTGCTGCGTACCCCTTTTTGCCCTCTCCCTCCTCGGAGTGGCGGTGAGCGCTGTTGCGTTCGCTTGCAGGAATGTGATTGGAAACACAGGCAACAAAAAACAGTGGGTTTCTTATGGGACTCTTTCATGGCACGCTATAAGGGCTAAGAGGGAGTGCTGCTGTGCGGGTGGGTCAGCAGCGGGAAGAAGGGCGGTGAGTCATTAGACGGAGCCGTGCAGTCCGTGTATGTGCATCCTGAGGTGACTGTGGGACTGCTGCGGTGACCTTTCTTGAGCTGGGGTAATCCCTTGTGGAACTCGGTGCGGTTGTGTGTGAGGCTTCGCATGGTGGAGGAGTGTACAGAGTGCAGTGGTTTTGATCATGTAGCAAAATGATCTTGGAGTCTTTTGGCATGTCCTGGTCTTACAAAATGGAACTGTGAGACTTGTCACTTCCTCAGCAGCAGGCTGCTTTTTAAGGGTGATTGCTGTTTCCAGTGACAAAAACTGAGTATCCCAA